>OX451393.1:1802410-1823954 GCA_949629135.1 Eremobia ochroleuca
ATCACTTCTGTGTTTAGTGATGCAGCACCATATCGTAGGACTGTAGAACGCTGATATTTAGAATTTCAACGTGGGCACTCTAGCTTCAGTGACAAGACACGTGAAGGTCGTCCAAAAACCGCCTTGACGCAAGAGAATATCGACGCCGTGCGGCACCTAATCGTCGAAGATCGTCATGTGACATACCGTGAAATAGAGGCAGCCGTGGGCATTTCAGGGACTACTATCCAAAAAATCTTGCACGAAGAACTCGGCGTAAGAAAGTTGATCTCTCGTTGAATACCACATTTGCTTAGCGACGACCATAAAGCAGCCCGTGTTAGGTGGTGTCGCAAACGTCTGCAGCGATTCAACCGAGGAGGGTCAAAACACGTTTATGATATGGTTAGTGGTGACGAATCTTGGATATATGTTTACGATCCAGATTCCAAGCAGCAGTCAACTGTCTGGGTCTTCCAAGATGAGCCAAAACCGACCAAAGTCACGCTCACAGAACACTTAAAAAAAAATGGTTGACTCGTTTGTGGCAAAGGGTGGTAACTTCGCCACTATTGTACTAGAAGATCGCAAGACGGTTAACGCTGACTGGTATACCACTGTTTGTTTGCCACAAGTCGTCACAGAGTTTCGAAAAAACAACTCAAGACGTCGTATCATACTGCACCATGACAATGCAAGTTCGCACACCGCCTGCGATACAAAGGTGTTTTTAGCACCGAAAATGACGACATTTTAGATCACCCGCCTTACAGCCCTGACTTGAGCCCTAACGATTTTTTTACGTTCTCTAAAATTAAGCAAAGTCTTCGTGGTCAACGTTTCAGGTCACCCGAAGAAGCTGTTGACGCATACAAATCGGCAATTTTGACTACCCCCACTTCAGAGTTGAATAAATGTTTTAAAAACTAGTTCCAACACATGCAAAAGTGTATTAAATATCGAGGAGAATTCTTTGAAAAGTAATAATCTATCAGATCGTCTATACTTATTTCAAACGACACAACTTAAAAGGCAGCCCTCCTATATTAGTGTTTTCTGTTATTCCGTGCAACGTATGATAGAAATTGGGATTTTTTTCTATAATTACGTACTGTTAGAATGGAAAACTCCAGAATCTTTTTAAAAAAAGGTTTATTTGAACTTCCTAAATAAGTACAATATATTTTGGGGAAAACTCGGTATACGTCCCAACTCTTTGAATGCCAAACCCGAACTGCCTGGAAGCCTGTGAGCAATGATATTCTAGAAGGCTTGGTGCTGACTAAGCATTAGTGTCAGCGTTTACTAATACAAACTAGGGATATAACAGTACGATGTGTCTGCTAGTTTCCGTAATTCATGAGCTGTACTGTAATAAGTGACAAGCCGAACACAGTTTAGGTACACACCGTAGGTGTCGATGGAGCAGAGCGAGATGGCGCCGCCCACGATGCCGCCGCGCGCGTCCAGCTCCGAGCGCGCCAGCGCCACGCCCACCAGCATGTTGCGGTGCCCCGTGCTGCCGATGCTCAGCCGGCCCGTGCAGTTGAAGTCTCGCGATTGCCAACTGCAGTAAGCACAAACAGTACCATCGTAAACTATCACTCAGATAAGAGTAAACACAGAAACAATCTAAAAAAATGTGGTCGTCACAGGACGCTCGATAGATGTGAAACATCGAAAAGAACGGCAACCGCGGAGAGGGGACGTGATGACATAAGAAAGCGTCGTGCCGTTTGCTGTCACGGCATACTAGTTCGGTCTTACCCCCAAAGCCCGCCAATAGATGTTTCACATCAAAAACTTCTTGCATATGATGACAAATTATAGCGACTCAAACACCGTTACATACATATAATCTTAAGTTTTCAGACGATTTCTAGACGGTTTAGCAATGTTTTACGCGCTATGTGGCCTGTGTCTACGCAACCGGCCTTCACTGCTACACCGCACGCACCGCTCGAGCTACGGCGTAGCTGTACCGTAGCACGAGCTGTGCTTGGCGTTATTACGTCGTCGTGCTACGCGCTGCCATCCGATGGCGTGGTGTCTACGCCTTTGATTACTACAATTTTTTTTTATTTACCCTTATAAAAGTAGTTTTCTGATAAATGAAACCAAATACTTGCTACGGTTTAGTATTTCTTTTAGTATAACAAACTTCGTCATCTTCATCTGCCTTTTCCCAACTATGTTGGGATCGGCTTGCAGTCTAACCGGATGCAGCTAAAGACCAGTATTTAACATCGAGCGACTGCCTATCTAACCTTCACAAACTAGTTACCGGGTAATACGTTACCCCTTGGTAGGACTAGTTCAGTGGTCTCGAACCTACTGATTTTTCGATATTTCTACCGATATGGGCTCACATAATTTATAACAATCATACTTAAGTACGATGGTTATAAATTAGTCTGTAAGTTTTTTTTTTTTTTTTTAATAAATAAACGAATTTTATTGAATATTGTATTTTTTTGTCAAATACCTACCGATTTTGCTACACGTTCGAGACCACTGGACTAGTTGTCAGACTTTCGGGCTTCTGACAACCCGTTACGACTGTTAATGATCCACGAATGACAGCCGGGACCAACGGCTTAACGTGCTTTCTGAGGCACGCTCAATATGTATAAAGATGGTCATCCGCGGCAAGCGTAGATTGACCGACCCGTGCGGCTGTTATTACTTAGACACGAGCCATAACAGCTCATCTGTGTCACTCGCCCTCTCCGGGCGGGTACACAGATTACCGCGTCTGTGTCCCGCCCGGAGCGGGCGGTTTATCACTGTCATAGTAAATTTGTTTATAAAAACTGTATACAACGTGTAACGTTAAATGCGCAAAACCTGAAAATAGTTTGATCAGAATAACGAGCAGAATTAATTGAACCACTTTTTAATATAGGTCACATTTTTCAAAAAATCTTCATTAAAAACGTTTCCGTGTCTATTTATTAATAGGTCAAGCAACTCAATGTCAGCGCGGCGCAGCGGCCCGGTGACGACTCCTCCCTCCATAAAGCGTCGTCGGAGACGCAAGAAACGATCAGAATGGCCAGTAAAACTAAAACAGCACATAACCTTTACAATTTTTTTAATGACTTATTTTCTCTCTGAAATAGGTCAATTGAATTAAAAATCAGGTGGGGCGTCTGAGGTTTTGCGCATTTAACGTTACACGTTGTATATCTCGCTCACACGGACACAGAAGCGGTAATCTGTGTACTCGCCCGGAGCGGGCGAGTGATACGGATGAAGGGATATGTAACTATAAAAGTTAATTTAATTTTAATTGTTTTTAAAACTGCTAAGCATAACATATTTCTCAGTACTATACAAAACACATCAGTCTTACCTGACATTTCCCATAACGTTCCCCATGTTCATGTGCACGTTGAGCTTGGTGAAGTTGACGGCGAAGAGCACGAGTGTCTCCCACGCCGCGCCCGGCGCCTTGCTGCTGTCTGCACACAGCACGGCATACGTTATCAAAGAGCCAAATCACTGTATCAATCACAGCGAGAGGTTATGTACTACATTTTATACGCATGAACGCTTGGTTCCGACTGATCGAAATTCCGATATTAGGTAACACGCTTTCTTTCGGATTGTGAAAGAAATACCTTATCCATTGCTTCATATGTTTGAAAATTTCGTCTTCTCGACAACGTAAATAGCGTAATGAACGTTGTCGAATTGATCAAAGGAAAGGGATTAGAATTGTTAGTGCGTTATGCAATTACTCCGCAGTTTAGTTTAAGTTCGATTGCGATCTGCTAAGATTGGACACAGTCCAGATACATCTGTTTTGACATTTAATTACCTTTTGATTTTTGATGTTCTGGAACAGTTTTCGTTTTCTCTCTCTGTGGCAGTACGGGCGAGACTGGAGCGTTGCTGCTGGATGGCCTGAGGATAATTCGGACACTCTTAGCATACAACATACACTACATCCTCCGAAGAACAACGACATATCCTCAATAACATTTGACTTCAGAATCTCAGATAGTTCTCAAGTTTTGGGAAAACAAACTCAATGTCATACAAGACAAAGATCAAATTCTATTGAAACCGATATTTTTGAGACTTATTATTATATAATCAACTTAGACTACATTTCGCTAAAGTAGGTAGTTGTAAGTGATAATGATAATACATGAAACTGATATAATATTGTGTATTCAAGTATAGTAAGTAACACAAATACACAAAGTAAGTAATAGTAATTTGTCCTTACCCATGATCACGTGTGTCGTGCAAACTAAGGTCTCCCAAGAACATGCGTCTTACGATCGTTCGTCTGTACCACGCCTTAGGGAAGGCGAGGATCTCGCCTAACCGACGCATGTCGTATTTGAACCACGCAGAGCCAACGTCGACGATGGCTGGTGAAGGGAAATGTTATGTTAAGAAGGATCTATTGAGAATTTCATAAATTTTAAGTCCCTACGATGGTAATGGGCATCGATAGGCCATGACTCGAGCCACCATCGATGCCATGGCCCGCGGCTCGAGTCCTGGCCAGCCCTAACAGGGTTCTAAAACTGATTGCTGTCGGAGTGAACTGTCCACATGCGGTTCACTGCTGTCTGTTAGTTGTTCACCGTATCGTGTTGTTTACTAACATTTCGTCTTTAAGGACTATGTTACTAACCCTATATGAGTCTTCGCTCGAAATAATGATTTTTGGATTTGAATTACTCGTATCGGAAACCAAAAATGATGATCTGTCTGAAAGTCCAGTTTCCTCGACCTGGACAGGTCACAAATTCCACATTGATGCTAAAGGAATCTTGCCTTTCAGTTTCGGAGAGGGCGGACCGCTGTGCTCCTTTTAATAAAGTTTACCTTTCAAAGTGAAGTGGAGTGCTTCAGTGGTGAAGGGCGGGCGTGCCGGGGGACTGTCTTGTGTAGTTTTGACGTTCATAAAGTGCTGATGCTCAGCCTAATTTGAATAAATGACTTGTGATTTTGTTTCTTTTATTAAACAAAAAAAAGTACTCACTTGAAAACCTAACAGTAGCCTTCGACTGGTCCTGATCCGTTTGAAAGTCCAGTTTCCTCGATCTCGATAGGTGAAACTTAACAAATTCCACGTTAATACTCAAGGAGTCTTTCCTCTCGGTATCCGAAAGGGGGGACCACTGTGCTTCCTTGAGGCTGGACTTCTTGCCGCCGTATGGATGGAACATGTTCACTGAGAAGTCAGCCAGGCAACCTGTGACGCTGAGACCGCCCATAGCCACTGCTGGTTCTGCCATTTCTCTGTGGAGTTGGTGGATTTATTAGTAAATGATGTAAGAAGCTGAGGATGTTAACGTTTAAGGACTTGATTAGAAAAATACAGTCACTTTCTTTGCGTGTGTCAGATGTCAAGTGTCATGTGTGTGTGTGTATGTGTGTGTGTGTGTGTGTGTGTATGTGTGTGTGTGTGTGTGTGTGTGTGTGTGTGTGTGTGTGTGTGTGTATGTTTGTGTGTGTGTCTGTACTCACTCGTCGCTAGCCCGCTTGGAGCTGAACACAATCTGCAGACTAGGCAGCTGCAGCAGACACTCGACGCGGGAGGCTGGCAGGCAGCTGAAGCGGAACGTGCTGGGCTGCATGTGGAAGTGCACTATCACGTCCACCGGGAACGAGGCGTACACGTACTGTCCGTACGAGGCGCCCTCCACGGAGCGGGAGCGGGAACCGCTTTCTGCTTCTATTGGGGAACGTTTAATTTGAATTTGTAAGTCAAAAATCCCATCGTGTTCGACAGAGTTCAGTCGTTTGAAGACAGTATTAAAGGGAGATATGCCAAGAAAACCCGCAAAATTCAAATTTTCTTACGTTTTTCGCAATTTGCAGCAAGTCCAATCAACCACTGACACAATCACCACAATCAACACCTGACACAACCAATCAGCGCATGACACTACTCCATACAAGTTTAGACGTGATTAAAAACTTGCCTACTAAAATTACGTCAATTTACGTTAGGCGCTGATTAATTTGACAGGACTAAATTAAATTTATCTTCTGTCCTTTTCTTAATGAAATAGAAAGAAAAAGATCCACTGAACTTAAGTTTAGTTTACGGCACCAATGTCTGGTTGTACGAGTATGTTGACCAAAATAATGATTTGCGACCGAGATACTTTTCTTGGTTTTATATGACTGTCGTTTACTGATTAAGTGAAAAAATGACAAGGCTATTCCCTATTGTAATCAATATTTTCACGAAACTATCGTGAAAACTCACCAGGCGTGGGCGTGGAAAACGATGCCTTCGTCGGTATAGGTTCCAGCGTCTGCTCCAGGAACTCCAGTATGTGCGGCGAGATGATGGTCTCCTCGGGGATGCTCTGCAGCGTGATGCGCGCGAACAGCGCCGCCTTCTTCGTGCCGCCCTTGCGCGCGGGCAGCGCGGGAGCTGCCTGCGGGGAGGTGGCTTCTTCGGGCAGGGTTTTTGATTCGTAGTGGACCTGTTGGAAATGTTAGAAATAAGCACGGTTGCCTTTTATTTAAAGGGCCGGTTGTTATGGTAGTTTTCTGAGCTAAAGTGCGTTTGTCGTGATCACATAGGTAGTCTATCGTCGGATTGACTACATTAAGGAATTATATCTGACTGTTTCAATGTAGTCTTGATGACTTCAACGGTTCATGATTAATTTTTTTGGGGCCGATTTTTCAATCGTCACGTAACTATTGTGTAACGAATAAATATACGGTGGTTTTACTGCGTTTTGCATTAGAAATATGCTAAGCCTATTCTTGCGATAAGCAGTTATCTGACAATTGTAAATGGATAAAAGGCGCTATGTTCTTAATATGAACGATCACTTACCTTAAGGTCCAACCCGGGCACTCTGAACACGGTGAGGTCTAACACAGGCTGGTGCCGCGCATGCGCCGCTTTCCTTCGGGTTGCAGTGGGCGAGCTACTGCCGCCGGTCGCACCTTCTGCCAGGCCGCCTGATGCTGAGCGGCCTACCCGCATTCGACCACTAGATACAAAAATAAAAGTGAGTAAATCTGTTACAGCTTGTAAATATGAACTTGCTAAAGGATACGTAAGATCTCTGAAACCATTATTTCTGTTCCCAAGGGAGTAAGAGGGAATTACGATAAATGAATGTGCATTGTGCAGCATCACAATTTCCAAATGGATGTGCATTGTGCAGCATCACAATTTCCAAATGGATGTGCATTGTGCAGCATCACAATTTCCAAATGGATGTATATTATGTAGCATCACAATTTCCAAATGGCTGTGTATTATTGTGCCGCATCACAATTTCCAAATGGATGTTTACAATTGTGTAACATCACAATTTCCCATAACTTCGTGCAAGTTAAAAACGTGTCGTTTTATTTTAATCGTATTTTTTTGAGATTTCTAATTGAAGATCCTAAAGTTGTGGACGAGTCTTGCATATTATCTAAATCTAAACTAATTGTATAAAGATTAAATAATTTTGCATTTAATTTCATTATAAACAGCAATAAAATTGTTTGTTTATGTTTGTAACAGGTAATTTCTGGAAGTTTTGATTCGATTATAAACAACATTTCACTAATAGAAAGCTAAAGTAAACCTGCGTTTTGCCAGGTGTATGAATATGTTTTATGTCAAAACACGCGGACCAAGTCGAGGGCAAAATTTAGTATCATTGTAAAAGTATACTGTAATTATACTCACATCTTAATACTATCATCCTCCTTGCTCGGCTCCTTGGTATGCAGCACGCACTTGCCGCTGTTGATGTACACCTTCACGTCCAGTTCAAAGTCGATATTCGGCTCAGTTGTCTTTGATTTACTCGTCTTGTTCTCAGAGCTAAGGCCTTCTGATGTTATACCACTGTTACAGAAAGATTGTATTGTATTATTATTGTATTGTATTTATTGTATTATATTAAATTATATTATTATATTATTTTATAATATTATATTATTACATTATTTATATTTTATTATTATTATTATATTCTTTATTTAATCTTTTCGCCCACAAAAAGGTACAAAGGCGGACTTAATGCTTTAGGCATTCTCTACCAGTCAACCAAGGGCGGTGAAGAGATTAGATGGCAGGTGCTTTGGATGAGCCGAACAATGATACGTACACAAATATTTAAATAGGTTAAAAACCTATAATACACATATATACTATTTACTATAATATACAATTATAAGAAGCGAATATGAATGTTTCAGATCAAAATACTTGGCTTTTTATCATGGCCAAGAAGTCTTGACAAGTCGTGACTTTTGAATGACTTGATTGATATTCAAAATATGTCAAACCCTCAAGTTCTTAAACAAGACGTAACTGTAAGGCCCTTTGTACACGGCACGGTTTCTTTACGGTACGGCGTATTGACCGCGCCGGAGAAAAACGTGTCTGTCAACAAGCTTCCATAATGATCCATACAACTTTGACGACCGTGCCTACACACGGCGAATAAACCGTAGTTTTTCACGGCAAGAATAACGTGTGTCTACAAAAGTGCCTTAGGTAGTCTTAAAAGTTTATCCGTCGCTGCAATACGCATTATAGTGACAGAGACAGCATGAGAATTGGGACGAGATGTACAGAGAAAAGTAGCGTTTCATACGAATGTGAACATTAAAGACTGAATGAAGTTCATATTATGTATGAAACGCTTACTTTACTTACCAAAGTAAAGTCAAAGTGTGGTTTGTGAAACCTGCCCTTAATGTCAACTTTGATTGAGATGCGTATGAAAATTCGGCATAAATGGTCAAGCACATCTTCTCAATAACTATACGTCACTCTGACATACCCAAGATCATGCTTCCTCCTAAGTTCGACTCCTTCAAGCTCGTCGGGCCAGTGGTCAGGGTGGGCAGGGAGCGAGCTCTGTCGCTGTACACCTGGAGTCTGTAGCGGTCGGGAACTACCTGTACCGGGTCTTGGGCCACGGAGAGAGGCTGAGCGCGATGGTCCTGTGGGAAACAAGAACGTTGCTTAGAAGAGTGCTAAAGAAAAATGCAACACGGAATAATCCTATGGGTCCTTGGAAATCTTTTTAACTTAGATTTATTTTTGGGCAAAGGGACATTAACAATCTGCACACTGATATTTCCGGCAAAATCTAAAAAATCTACCCGCAAGTACAGATTATATCAGAAGGGCAATTCTCGTACAGCCGGTCGATTCTGTAAAAATCTCACCGTGAAACCTTGCTTGGAGTGAGCTGTCAGTGTCATCCCACTGATGCTAGGGATTGAACAAGCACACATTTACAATCATAATCGAGATTTTAATAATATTTCTCATGCTAATTCTATTGATCATTTTATATAATTTCAAAGCAAGTTGTCAAAACTTTACTATTTTCTGGGGTTTTAAAATAAAACAGCAAAACAGAAACTCAGTCAGAATCTCAATGTTGTTTTTGTTGTATGCTTGGTGCAGGTGGGATGACACTGACAGCTCACTCCACGCTCACTTCACTTACGTTTTCATGGTGAGAGATGGTTACAGAATCGCACTGCTGTACTCAAAAAACGTTCAAATTCAAGTCGCAATTTCATCTCAACGACAATCAATGTCAAAAACTTATCAAAAATGTAAGTAAATTAATTGTATTTTTGACAGATTGAGAGATTAGAACACGAACGTTCTTAAAAATACGGGACTTGCCCCTCAGGTTGTATTTAAAACATTTCAGTGAAAACCAATCATGTAGCTGTCTTTTGAAGTCTTGAGACGTACGTGAGAATAAAAATAATAGTTAATCAATATAAATAAAACTCACCAGTAAGCGGCTCACTCTCCATAGAACTCCAGCTGCCACCTTCAATGATGTCCGCGAGTCTGTTATCTTCATCTCCCAGCAGTAACGTTTCCCCAGAGTCACCCACACCGGGTGACATTGCCAGGTTCGGTTCTACGAGACTGTAATATAGGTAATTATATAAATATCTGGGTTTTTATTTTTCCCGGATTCTGAATATCAACAAAAATGACAAATCTCATGCCAACTGTTCTCATTGGTTCGTCAAAATAACAAGAGCGAATTAGTTAATTATTTTAGAATCAGTGTGTTTATCCAATGCCCTTCAGTTTCAAGTCTGGCATAATCGTATTTTTTAGAACGCCTGTTTTTGATATTGCCTTTTAGGGTCAAACATACAACAAACACAAACAAAAAAACAAACAAACAAACAAAATAATAAACTGTAATTTGTTTATAAACGTCTATAAAATATGTTACTACTTTGGAAAGGTGTGGCAACATATAAATCGCCACATGCGAACTACGCGTCACATTGACGCCACGCAAAATCCTGCATCGCGCAGGGAGAGTTTACCGCGCGGCTAGCATTTATACAACGTCCCGATATCAGTCGACGGGCCGTTGCCCACCAGACAAGACACTCGTCTAGGCGGAGGATCCTCACTTTTCTATGAAGGATAAGTGAACTTTACACCTTATTCCTCATACCTCTATACTCGCATTAACTTTTAAAGCAGTGTGACTTCTTAATTGTTACCCTTCAAAGTCTTTCCTCTCTTGCGGTGGAGTGGGCACGACGAATGACTTGCTTCTATTAGAGCCTAGTCCCAGCTTGCCTTTGGTGATGGAGCTAGCACGCACGCTTTGACGACGCAGCTTCTGAATCATGTCTCTGGAAAAAAGGAATACGACCGTAATTACAAGTTTATTGAATAAGTCCATCTTTTATCCACTGTAATATCTTGCTCTATTATTTGTCAAGTAAAACAAGCCAGTAAAATAAGTCTTTTATTTCAGGGTGACATTTTTTGATCAAATGTATGAACGTGGATGGGGAAAAAGAAGAGAAACGGACTGAGAAAATAATGTATGGATCAGTACATGAGGCGTTCTGTAGTTTCTGCCTAATCCCATGAAAATAGGCGTAAGTTTATGTACGAGTATTTATGGCAAGTGGCCGAACAGAAAACTAGTTGGGAAAAAGGCTAACTAAAAATAAGTCTATTGTTTTTTTTCGAACGTCTATTTATTTTTTACTAGCTTTGCATCTTCACATACCTTCTAAAGTCCTTGAACACGAGCGCCTCCAGGTCATGCAGCCTCTTCATCTCGTACTCTATGGTCGTGTGACTAGCGCCCAGGGTCCGAAGGTCGTTGATGATCTTGGCCTGTTCGTTCATCTCTTTCTCTATGAGCTTGGATCTCTTCTTGGCGTCTATGCTGGTATCGAAGACAAAGGCTGGGAGATGGTCCGTGTATTTTCGGCGGAGGATTATGCTTTCCTGGTGGAAGAAATTACGGCTTTTACATTTTTAGCTCATTATCTATCTGCCTAACCTTTTCCCAACTATGTTGGGGTCGGCTTCCAGTCTATCCGGATGCAGCTGAATACCTGTACTTTACATGAAGCGACTACCTATCTGACCTCCACAACCCAGTTACTGGGTAATACGATACCCGCAGAAAAAGGCTTAACGTGCTTTCCGAGGCGCGGAGGGGTCGATCCACCCGTGCGGCTGTTATTACTTAGCTCGTATAATATTAACGGAATCCAACGAAAAAAAAGAAAAAAACGACGGGTTGCACTCCGGGAGTGCCGGCAGAAGTGAAAACTTAAATATTAACGTTGTGCATTTTTTATATTTTGGAATGGTTAGGGAATCATTTTGCACGAATTGCTTTAATTATCAGTATAAAAGTACTATCATTTATGTCGTAGAATACAATATTTATTTATTGCGCTATCTTGCACAAACATGACAATTTATATTACATTAAAAAGTTTATCTCTCAGAAAAATCAACTTCCATCCATAATTTCGACGACTTTTTCACCATCATTATTACCAGAACCATTATTTTATTATTTTTTTAATTTTTTCACGTCCACCAGAGGTGTGCCATATGTTCCACCAGTTATCTGTAGTTCCCAAATTGCAGATTTATTGTCGAGAGATGTACCTTCAAGTCTATCAATACATTCTAACTACAATTCTAATTAATTAATTCATTTAAGTTAAGTTTGTTTCTGTAACATAAACACACACGAACATTCGCGCAAGCACCCTGCCCCACCTAAACTAAACAACAGGCGCAGGCATACATTTTCGCCGCGCCGTAGAAAGAGAGGGGGATACTTCCTCGCCTACGCCGCGCCGCCGGCTGTGTACTCACCATCAGTCTTACGAATTTTCGATCAGGGTCACGTGTCCTGACGCGAGTTTTACATTTTTTACCCGTTACAAAAAAAGTGTACAACGCCGCTAAAGAAGTTTTCACTTCAAAAGTGGGTTGATTGAAAAAGTTGGAGAACAGAGAGGCATTGACACATAAGAAGAAGTCATGGCCGTCGACTTTTGAAGACCCTTTCTTTACCCTTAATATGTGCGAATGATCCAAAATTGGGTATTCAAGTATACATAGAGGTGTAAAGATATTGTCACCTGAGAGTCTTTGCTGTTATCAGCCTCATCATCTAAATCACTTTCATAGTCCATTTTCAGAGGATCTTCCTCTTCATATCCTGTCAGCATTGTGAGCGTATGTCCTAGGGCGGACAGCTGTTTGCCGACGTTCACGTCCAAATGTATGTCTACACCTTCCATCTGCCAGGATACATTCAGGAACCATTTGGCATTTTCTAAAAAGAAACATGATTTTATTATTTTTTTATTCGAAGATATTTAGATATTGGTTGGCTAATAAACCTAGCCTTTTCCCAACTATGTTGGGGTCGGCTTCCAGTCTAACCGTATGCAGCTGAATACCAGTATTTTACATGGAGCGACTGTCTATGTGACCTCCACAACCCAGCTACTGGGTAATACGATACCCCTTGGTAAGACTGGTTGTCAGACTTTCGCGCTACTGACAACCCGTAACGACTGTCAAAGATCCACTAATGACAGCCGGGACCAACGGGTTAACGTGTTTTCCGAGGCACGGAGGGGTCTTGGTATGTGAAGATGGTTACCCATCCACGGACTAACCGCGGCAAGCGTAGCTTAATCTGATCGATCGACCCGTGCGACTGTTATTAGTTAGCCACAAGCCCCTCCTTTGGTTGACTAATATGTCCACCTAAAATGAAAATAGTTACGTCTGTTTATACTATAAGCTTTATAGGTACTTTATGATGGCACTTCAAGGGGATTCTAAGATTTTACAATTAAGTGTATACACCACAGTTAAAGTTTTGTTATTTTGCAGAATCTTATAGGTCTTTTGAAGTAAAACATAGTAATGCTTCTTAGCGGCTGCTATTCTAGCAAGAAATGAAGTTCTTTTTTTCTTTTATGTTCGTATTGTATACATGTACCTAAGTGCCAAATAAACATACTTTCTATAAGTCTCCTTTCAACACGTAATAATAATAAAGAACTTTGATAAATCCACCGTCTCCAACTCACCATTATGTTTAGCAGCAGTAGTCCGACTACAGACTTCATACGTCCCCTCGGACACGCAGCAAACATTCAAGCTGGGTTCATCGGCCCTGGGCTTCCAGTCATCGAGCGATGCTTCGAAGTCATCTGCGAAGCGCAGACAGAGGCCTACAAAGCGGCCCTTGGAGACCAGCGCGCCGGAGGAGCAGGCGCCGATGTTGGTGGACTCCAGCGTCACCACCACGGCCCCGCGCGCCTCGCCCTCGCCGCCCCACGCGCCCCACGCGCCCCACGCGCCCCGCCCCAGCCCCCAGCGAGCCTGGGACACAATCATTTGCTGAATTTTCTTCTTAGTGTACAGACGCCAGCACATCAAGCTACCCGAAACTGTCAGATTTTCCTAATCAACTTTGAACCTTATGCTTTAGCAATAAAGTTGAAAATCTATTAGGTCATCCCACTTCCAGTGTCATATTTTTTATTTCCAATATTTATGTATTGCGCAATGGTATGCAATAGTTAATACATGTGTTGTCTTGTACAATCATGTTAGTTTAATTTGGTGTGTTGTATTGTCAAGACGTGCATTGATTTAAAATGGAAGATTTAAAAAAATCTATTAATGTAGTGGAGCAACGTATATTTCTAAAGTTTTGTGCTTTACTCAACTACTCTGGAGGAGTTGCGCACGACTTACTGGTAAAGTGTGTTGGTCGTAACGCCTTAAATAAAAGAACCGTACAGCGATGGCTTGAAATGTACAAATAAGGAAGAACCACAGCTGAAGATGAGCCGCGAGCACCTCGATCATTATCATCGACTAGATTAGAAGCAAGGGATAAAATCAAGGAAGCACTTCGTCAGTCACGTAGGGTCAGTGTCAGTGATCTCTCCACTCAACTTAACATTCCTCATTCCACTATACATAGAGTAGTCACGGAGGATTTATGCCTGGTCAATAAAAGTGCAGTGTGGGTGCCCCACACTCTGAACACGGATCAGAAGGAGTTTCGTTATGAAACTGCGCGTAGCCATTTATCGTGGTATCGCCGTAAGAAAAATATACTTAATAGATTCATATGCCTTGATGAAACTTGGGTCGAATTTTATACTCCTCGTCAAAGACATCAGTCACGATGTTGGGTGGAACCAGGCACTTCAGCTGAACATTTACCACGTACAGAGCTACATGAACGAAAAATACTACTAATAGTAGCTATGGATGTCAGAGGCATTGCTTTTTGGAGAACTTATGATGAAAATACAACTATGACTGGAGAGCGATATAAGTCATTTTTAGAAGAAAATATTCCTATTTGGGCAGACGAAAATCATATAACGAGTCCTATAATTTTACATGATAACGCCAGACCGCACAAATCAAAAATAGTTCAGAATTTAATTGAAGATAAAGGATGGATTGAAATTATTCAGCCGCCATATTCCCCGGATATGAATCCTTGTGATTTCAATTGTTTTGGCCATGTGAAGAGGAAATTGTCGGGTACTCGATACAATTGAAAATAGGAGTTAGATATTAACCCGTGAGAAGGCGCGCTATGAGCAATTTGCTCACACAAAAATCTAATTCAAAAATTTTTTGTCTTTCCCATGCCACACCAATTCAAGCACTTAAGTACCTTCCTAAATATTCACCCCCTCTCCCCTGACGCAATTCTCGATACGCTCAGTGGCGTTGCGACCGCGCAGCAAGGCGTTTGTGGAGGCCGTGTACCAACGTGCGGCAATTTGCTCATCACGCGCCCAGCAATTACTTTGCACCGAACATGTAAAATACATGTGTTCAGTGTGTTTCGAGAGGCACATTAGTGTAGATTTAATGGATGAATAACGCTTTTTAGTTTTTGTTATGGAACAGTTTTTATTGTGATTTTTATGAAACGTGCCAAAAAATTAATTAATACTAGGTTGTTTTGTTATTTGCGTTAGAAGTTGCTATTATGTTTAATAGTTTTGATTAAAATACTTGTTTTCTTACTTACTAAACCTTGTGTTATTTATTTAAATACATTATAAGCCAATAAATATAGAAACACTAAAAATATAAACATTTATGATAGTGTGAGCAATTTGCTCGCACGCGCCTACTCGTGTAAGAAAATTAGGCGCGCCTTCTCACGGGTTAAACTAAAGTGCATTATTGATGAATTAAATGAAAGTGGTACTTTAAATGGTGTTCAAGATTTGCCAGCAGTCTGGGCGCGAGTGATTAATAATGGTGGAGATTATTGATTAGTGTCACAAGGTTATATAGTATAGTAGTCAGTTTTTGTAAAATAATAATAATAAAAAAATATGACACTGGAAGTGGGATGACCTAATATTAAAGAAATCTTAGTAGCTTGATGTGCTGGCGTCCGTACATGACTTTTATTCGCATAGTACAGCGAACGAGTGAGAGGACACGATCAGCACAGCCATTTTCAATGCGACTCTTTAAGGGCACGGGTTACACACAGTATTTATTTATTCCATTTTTATTGATAACACTTGCATCGATTAAAGTAATCAAAACTCACCATAGGCGGCTGGTTTAGCGGTAGACATATTCCGATGTCATCTACGTTCAATTGTAAGAACAACGTGCTCAGGTGCGGCGTTGTTATTTGTGACGTTAGTTGTACCTATAAAAAAAAAATTAAACTTGTAAGTAAGTATAATATTAATGGTTGGCACAGACTAATTGGAGCTATCATTGCCATACACCTCCTGATAATTGATATAAAGAAATAATTATCACTATGGATGACAAACTTGCTGTACCAATTTCAGTCTAATCTTAATGATTCTAAAGTTTAATTTCAATCATACCTTCTCAAAAACTTGCTGCGTAGCCGTAAGCACTTCCTTATTCAGATTCAACCGCTTTTCGTTCCAGTACTCGTACGCGTTCTTATAGTTGAGCCACACGAGTATGGCCTTGTCCACGGCCACGGGTTGTATGTATATGAGCGGCCGCTTTAGAGTGATGAGGACCACTTCCTTGTCGTCACCGCACACCATCTCGTCTTGGAAGGCGTTGCGCATTGCTGGAAGGTTTAGTAATGTTGAAAGTAAACTGCACATACTAGTAATACTCAAGGTATGGCTGACAAGTGAAATAATATTCATCCATTGTGCATTCATTATATTATCTAGTCATCTTTATGACTATACTGGAATACAGGCCGCTATCTAAATGTGCTACAACACCAGATAGACCTACGGTTTTTAGCATTCAGTATATTTCAGTTGAGATTTTTATGTCTACGATCTATTATAACGTTGATTTTCAAACCTTTTTAAATATAATAGGTCTTTACCTATGAAATTGCCGTTTTGTATGAAAAAATTTAAATGAATTTTTTTCATGTATTTTTTATTTGTATCAATCGAAGTAATCACCCATGCAATCAATGCATCTTTGCCAACGCAGTGGCAGTTTATTGATGCCCTTCTTAAAGAAATCAGCTGGACGGGAGGCAACAAATTCTTCAAAGGCATTTTGTACTGCCTCTCGGGTATTGAATTTTTTTCCCGCCAAGAAGTAATCCAAATTCTGGAAAAAGTAGTAGTCTGTAGGCGCAAGGTCTGGTGAGTAGGGCGGATGACGGAGAGCTTCCAACCCCAGTTCTTGCAACTTGGAGACCGTGCAGTATGAGGTCGCGCGTTGTCGTGCAGGAGCAGCGGAGACGAGCGATTGACCAATGCTGGTTGGAGATGTGCCAGCTTCTCCATCATTGTGTTCAGTTCTTCACAGTACACATCTGCAGTAATGCTCACCCTGTTTGGTAAGAAGCTGTGATGAATCACACCGGCGCTAGACCACCAAACAGTGACCATCACTTTTCTAGGGGTAAGTTTTCGTTTAGGGCATTGTTTAGGTGCTGAACCAGGATCCAACCAACTTGTTGAGCGCTTGCGGTTATCAAACAGAATCCATTTTTCATCGCAAGTAACAATGCGGTTCAAAATTCCTTCATTTGTGTGTCTGTTGAGCAGTGCAAGGCACGTCTCGACGCGTACTTCGCGCTGGCGATCATTGAGTTCGTGGGGCACCCATTGGTCAAGCTTTTTTACCTTGCCAATTTGACGCAAATGGACCAATATTGTTTTGACGCTAACGTCGAAAGCTGCTGCTAATACAGCCGTAGATTGTGTATCATCAGCTTCCACAATCGCCTTTAATTCGTCACTGTCGACCAGTCTTCGGACGACCGCGAGGTTCATTTTTACAAGCTTTTATTTAGTTTCACCTGTCCCGTTGTCTGTCTGTCTGTTTGTAATCATATCTTGCAAGTTAAATTTGATCCACATCCCGGTGTCCGATTGAGCTGAAATTTTGCATGCATGCATAAATCGGATGACAATGCAATATTATTATGACATAGAGCTGATCTGATGATGGAGCTGAAAGGTGGCCCAAGGAACTCCGTAAGTAAACGACGCAACCCCATCGAGTTTGGGCTCGTTTAATTCGTCTTGACGAGTACTTTGATACCACATGGCAACCAGGGTCTGATGATGGAGCTGGAAGGTGGCCATAGGAACTCCGTAATTAAACGACGCAACCCCATCGAGTTTGGGCTCGTTTGATTCTTCTTGACGAGTACTTTGATACTACATGGTAACCAGGGTCTGATGATGGAGCTGGAAGGTGGCTATAGGAACTCCGTAATTAAACGACGCAACCCCATCGAGTTTGGGCTCGCTTAATTCGTCTTGACGAGTACTTTGATACTACATGGTAACCAGGGTCTGATGATAGAGCTGGAAGGTGGCCATAGGAACTCCGTAATTAAACGATGCAACCCCATCGAGTTTGGGCTCGTTTGATTCGTCTTGACTAGTATCTTGGTTGGCGTGAATATGCAACTCT
The DNA here is from genome assembly GCA_949629135.1 of Eremobia ochroleuca. Lineage (NCBI taxonomy): Eukaryota > Metazoa > Arthropoda > Insecta > Lepidoptera > Noctuidae > Eremobia > Eremobia ochroleuca. The sequence goes on from OX451393.1 coordinate 1,820,619, forward strand.
AACAAATTTGGGAAAAAAGTTCGTTCAGTTTGTTATGAATGTGGAGTATGTCTGATTGATTAGATGGCCCAATGCCAAGGTGAGCACGTGCCGAGGGCTGAATGGTATGAGGGTGTATAAACATTTCATATCGCTAACGTTGCGCCTGACGGTACCAGGGCGAACCCTGTTGTACTGAAGCCCTTATCCCTCTACAATGGACCTCTGGGGGGTTGGACCGTTTTGTCTTATACTCGTGGGAACAACATGAACAAAAATCTCGAATTAAAAATACTATAAAGTTAAAAATAAAATTTAAGAAAAAAAAGCCTTTTTTAAAAACAAGCTTTTATTATTTGTTAGTAAAATGAACTAAAAAGTTAAAAATAAATGAACTCTAAAAAGAAATATAACAATTTATAAGTTCATTGTAACCTTTAACGATAATTAAGCTTCTTCGTCTACGACAAAATAATTCCATATCGTACTTAAGTATATATTTTTAACACTAAAACTTTACACCTTAATTATTAAATATTCCCGTTTTTATCACAGTCCCGATTTTATAAATAAAAGCGTGTTACATTTTGATGGTATAGTTAAGAACATTTAGCACCTTCTTTTTCCTCTTGCTATCACAATGTAACACGCTTTTATTTATAAAATCGGGACTGTGATAAAAACGGGAAGATTTAATAATTAAGGTGTACAGTTTTAGTGTTAAAAATATATACTTAGGTACGATATGGAATTATTTTTTTGTAGACGAAGAAGCTTAATTATCGTTAAAGGTTACAATGACCTTATAAAGTGTTATATTTCTTTTTAGAGTTAATTTATTTTTAACTTTTTGTACGGACATCCAGGTAATATTTTATGGTGATATGTTATGTTATGTTGGTGTTGTGTTGTTGTTTAGATAACTTTGTGATTTTTCATGATACAGTTTTGAAATTTTGTATGTAGATTCTTTACATAAAAATACTAGACACGTGTTTCGGGTTTCACATATACTAAAAATAATATTGTTTATATTTTTTTAATTTTATAGGACTTACATATTCTTGTATTGAAGAAGGCATATTGTTGAAACTCCGGCTCTGCTTCTTCAAACATCGCGTTGCGGATGAGCTGTCCCAAGCTAAGGTTCACATCCACCTATACACGAAAAAAATCATCAGCTAGATTTAACCCAGATATAAATCAATACGAATCCTGTTGACGCCTTGCACGTGTGCGTGCACAAGGACTCCACACACGCGCAGGCGGCACGGCGCGGGAGGCGCGCGCATCGCTCGACCGGTAGTTAGTTAGTCGACGACACCGGTCGTTACGGTTGTGTGGCGATTCTTAAAGCTCAATTTATTTTTACTTGTAAAGGTTTATTATATACCCCTCGATATTATACTTGGAGTCTCATTGAAAAGGCCCTAATATCATCAAACGAGTCCACCTCTTCGCTGCCAGCATTCCACAAGTTCTACAGTGCCTGCAAATTGAGTGTAAGAACAGGCAAAATGTTCAATTCGTTACGTACTTGAGCTCTAGCAAATAGTCGCACTTCGTGCGGCTCCGTAGGTTGTTGCACGTTCTGCACGCGGTTAGATATTTCAAACTCTACCGCGCCCGTCTCCAGTCGGACGGCTGAGTTGCTAGGCGTCGTCGCTGTTAGTTGTATACGCTGTAACAATCATAATTATATGTTAATGCCATAAACGTTAAAATAAATGTGGAAATTGTTAGGACTCTGAAAAGATACGATTTCAATGTCCTATGTCATGTATCCACCAAGTAGCAAATTTACAGCTTTAGTTAGTAAAACACGCAGCAAGTAAACAGTTTACTCGCTGCATGTAATATGTATTTATTTATTTATTTATAAAAATCTTACCAACACTATCATTACAGATCTATGATCCAATGCGACAGCATGAAATTTGCACTGTGTGTGCAAATTGTTGTACGAGAGTGGGTGGGTATAGAAATACATTGGATGTATTTCAAGCTGCCTCATTGAGCAGGATTTCAATAATAAGAATATAATAATTAGAATAGGTTGTAACATACCTTGATCCTGATAGTAAGTGAGAATAATATCCTGCTGAGCGCAGATGTGGATGCTTCTTCTTCATTCCATAATGGTACTGGTTTCTCACCACCGTACACTTTTTGTACGACTTCGTTGACTTCCTGCAAAATGTAAACATATATATATTTCTCTAAATTATGAGGGATGTTTGACAGTCGTTACTGGTCGTCGAAAGTCTGACAACCAATCTTACCAAGGGGTATCGTATTACCCAGTAACTGGGTTGTGGAAGTCAGACAGGCAGTCGCTCTATGTAAAGTTCTGGTATCCAGCTGCATTCGGTTAGACTGGGTGCCGATTTCAAAATAGTTGGGAAAAGACAAAACAGATTGATTTAGGGAAAATAGTATTACTCTATGCATTTTTTTCTTTGCAAACTAAGCTGTTAGTTTACAATGAAAATACACAAAATACATGTTAAGTGGTGTTTTGTTGCAGGATGATGGTCTCTCATTTTTTTCTATTTTTGTTTTGGTCTATCGTGATGCTGCTGGAAGTTTTCCGGAACTTACACTGTAACATATTTAGTCCTTGGTTTATCCGACATGCGAGAAACGTATAAGTTTGGCTGCTGTTGGGTAGTTTCAGTTGTGTAATAATTAGCTCAGAATTTGAGTCACGCTCTTACAATTTGGCACGCTAACACCTGCACGAACACGAGGTGGTTGAGCAGGTCGGTGGACAGGGTGTGCTCGAACAGGCCGATGTCGGCGCTGGCGGCCACGTAGCGGCCCGCCTTACCTTCATGAACACCTTCTGCACGAACACGAGGTGGTTGAGCAGGTCGGTGGACAGGGTGTGCTCGAACAGGCCGATGTCGGCGCTGGCGGCCACGTAGCGGCCCGCCTTACCTTCATGAACACCTTCTGCACGAACACGAGGTGGTTGAGCAGGTCGGTGGACAGGGTGTGCTCGAACAGGCCGATGTCGGCGCTGGCGGCCACGTAGCGGCCCGCCTTACCTTCATGAACACCTTCTGCACGAACACGAGGTGGTTGAGCAGGTCGGTGGACAGGGTGTGCTCGAACAGGCCGATGTCGGCGCTGGCGGCCACGTAGCGGCCCGCCTTACCTTCATGAACACCTTCTGCACGAACACGAGGTGGTTGAGCAGGTCGGTGGACAGGGTGTGCTCGAACAGGCCGATGTCGGCGCTGGCGGCCACGTAGCGGCCCGCCTTACCTTCATGAACACCTTCTGCACGAACACGAGGTGGTTGAGCAGGTCGGTGGACAGGGTGTGCTCGAACAGGCCGATGTCGGCGCTGGC
>OX451393.1:1824154-1933531 GCA_949629135.1 Eremobia ochroleuca
CGTTTGCTGAAAAGGTTTTTTTGATGGTTTCGAATCCTGAACTGTTTAAGGATGCATTTTATTATTATTATTTGGAAACAAAGAGGCTAAATTGATTTACAAACCTGATGACGAGGTATGTTTATTCTGTCGATGCGATATCTTGGTCTGCGTGCGCAGTTCTATCTGCGTGTCCTTCACGTTCTGGTACATGTTGCTGATCTGATGCAGCAGTCGGAGCAGGGGCATGTTAACCTGAACAAAGTACATCACTAAAGGTCTGTCAAGACTAGGGCTGGTGGCTAAGTAATAACAGCCGCACGGGTCGATCGATTAGGTTAAGCTACGCTTGCCGCGGTTGGTCGGTGGCTGGGTGACCATCTTTACATATCAAGACGCAGAAAGCACGTTAAGCAGTTTGTCCAGCCGGGACCAACGGCTTAATGTGCTTTCCGAGTCTTCGTCATTCGTGGGTCTTTGACAGTCGTTACCATAAGAAGCCCGAAAGTCTGACAACCAGTCTTACCAAGGGATATCGTCTTACCCAGAAACTGGATTGTGGAGGTCAAATAGGCAGCCGCTTCATGTAAAATATTGATCAGCTGGATACAGCTTGGCTGTATCTGGTGAGACTGGAGGCCGACCCCAACATTGTTGGGAAAAGGCTGGGGAGATGTCGATGACTTAATTTATTACTCAGATTTTGCATCACCGTCCAAATCACAGAGATATTTTTTAGGGTTCTGTAGTCAACAAGGAACCCTTATAGTTTCACCATGTCCGTCTGTCTGTCTGTCTGTCCGTCCGTCCGCAGCTTAGCTCAGAGACTCTTAGATCTTACTAGAAAGCTATAATTTGGCATGGATATACATATTAATCACATCGACAAAATGGTAAAATAAAATCATAAAAAAAAATAATAATTTTAGGGTACTTCCTATACACGTAAAGTGATGATGTTTTTTATTCTCGTCTACCAGGGTTTGTGAAAACAATTTTTAAAGTGTGTGTTAATAGTGTTTAAATTTCTGTTAGAGTCAAGTGTCACCCCCGAGAAAAATATCGTATCGCACATCGTAAATAAGGAGATCGAGTTACAAAAGACCACAGCCATCGTAGCAGCGTCGCTCGATTTAAGACTTCATATCACTCGCGCGCCGCAGCAGCGCCGCTCGAGTGTAAAGGATTAATATATGTTGAAATATATTGAACTAAATTTTATGGAACTAAATTGAATTGATTCAATAATTTAATGGAATTGATAAATGATAAATGATTTATTTTCTGTAAGTAGGTTTGTACAAACACTTTTACATGTCAATCATATTTTTTTAAACTAGATGAGGTCGGCGTTTCCTATCTGACTACTCTGAGAAGAAAGGCCGAAACAACAAACTCAGAGGTCACAGTCTCTTTTAAAGTCCAGACATAATCTTGTTGATATAATTTGTAATTAATTAATCGAACGAAATCATGATAAGTATAATTGAATTAAATGGAAACAAGTTAATTTGTAATACATTAAACACAGCTGTCACAGAAAGCTGTATTCTGTAAAATCTACCGAGTCTGTAATTCTGTTGTTAAGATGTGGGTTACATGTTTGTTATCTTTAGCTTTTAAGGATTTTTTCTATTTTCTATAGCATGTAACTGTTTAATGTCCCTAATAAAGGCCCTATAATTTACCGTTGCCTTACACAGCTATTTTAATAAAAAAATCTAAAACTTCTCTAACTAACCTGCTGCGAAATAAACCGTATGCTGATATTAAAGTTCAACATGGTGCTGATATGTTTCTTGAGCTGTCCCCTTGAGATGTACAGCACGTTCTGCCGCTGTATGAGGTCATCGACCGCCATGTCAGCCACCTTCTTCAAATCCACGTCGATGGAGACCTTCTCGCAGAGGAAGGCGGGCGTCTCTGATGGGATTGCACCGTGGGGTTGGGAACCTGGTTAGTGTTGTCTTATGTTTGACTGGTTTATAGTTAGTAAAACTTAAAAAAAGAAAGTATTAGTATCTGGTCTTCGTTTTCATGTCGTCTTTAGTTTTAAGTTACTAACAATAGTATTTTAAGTGCAAAACTGTTTTTACTGTTTACTAACAATTTATGGATCTCATAGTTGTCCGAAATAAAATGTTTTATTATTTTTATAATTAAACTGCGTAGCAAGTAGACTATAGAGTGGTATCACAATGTCAGATGGCCTGCTGAGCGCCTAGAACCTGGCGAGTCACCTTGCGCGTAGCGGAGTGAAACGAACGGTCTAGAATGTTCGGAACCGGCCGCACTGCGCGCTTTGCGCCTTCGCTGGCCGCCTAGCTTGTATCGGAAGATGTTAAGTCACAAGGCTACAGGCGCTAAGCAAGCCACCTGTCAGTGAGTCCTAAAAGTACAGACGCCAGCACATCAAGCTACTACAATCTGTCAGATTTCTTTAATAGATTTTCAACTTTATCGCTAAAGCATAAGGTTCAAAATTAATTGGGAAAATCTGACAGTTTCGGGTAGCTTGATGTGCTGGCGTCTGTAAAAAACCATAACAGTACGGTTTTTTATATTGAGTGTATAAAAAACCATTACAATTTAATCTAGTGGACAAACTGAGGTTAGAATAAAAGGAATGACAAAAATAACATAAAAAACTTTTTATTGACCTTTCTAGAATCTAGTCAGGGAAATCAATTGCTTATAAAATTGACACACGACGTCAATTTGCCGTGTTATACTATTTCATAGAACTGGCAAAGCATTGCAGTTGTGATTTGAATATTACATGACAATTTAAGTTGGTACCTAGCCAATTTGATAATCAATTAATATCTCCGGCTTTTGAATTGTCCTTTCTGAAATACCTTTCTGGGATCTAAACAAAACGGGAAAATACTCATTGACTTTACCGACATTAAAAAAAATCTGTACAGAACATTTTCCTATAGCATCAATGGTGAGCTGCCCTTACTGCTCTATCCACCACCCTGTGCAGCAACTCACCCTTGCCTTTAGCAGCATGCCGCCGGTCTCTGCTGGCGAGGTCGCTGACGACGATGTCGATGCGGAACATGTCCATCCACGCTATCAGAGACAGCTTGGAGCCGAGCGAGTCCAGCGCGGGGGGGCCGCCGCTGTTATTCACGCCGTCGCCTGAACCGCTCTTGTTTTTGGATTCACCTGTAACATTATACAGATTATTATAGAGCCGTTTACTGTCAAGCTGAAACTCAAAGCATTTATTTCAATTAAACCATTTCATTAAACAGGCACTTTTGAATGGTTGTAGTTGCCCATTCCAAAACGTAGTAGGTTCCTACGGAGAAGAACGGGCAAAAACTACATGGACACTCTTTGAAATCCAAATATTGTTACTCGTACAAGCCAACTTTATAAGAGTAGGTACCTCGTCTATTCTTAAAACATAAAACTATTTTTGACGTTTTAGTGTTTTTAAACCCTTTTTCAGAAATAAATAATTTATCGTTCGACCTTCGGTTTTTGAAATCCCAATCAAATCCTTATGCAAGCTATTGTGATCCGTGGTTTAAGTTAACAAAGACCAATAATTTACACGTTTATTATACTGCCGATGATCGCGGGCCGGATGGACTGCCCATACATACGGCACTGTTGTGACAGGCATGTTGCCGTCGACAGGGCCGGTTAGATTTTAAGTCATTTAGTTTGTTTTTATTTTTATTGTAGTAACAATAAAAATAAAAACAAACTAAATGACAAAAAAAAGCAAAAAAAAGTATTATTTTTACTATCCTTTTTGTTGTGTTTTCTGTTTGTGTATTGCTCGAAATAAATGTATTTCTTTTTTTTTTCTTTTTTATTTATTTATTACTATTATTTATTAATAACACCGAAGTCATTTAAGCTAAAGTTATACCTCGTTTGACAAAGGCTTAGCTGAGGTTGATTTTCAATCGTCTGATATCCTTAATCTGAAGAATGGCGGAAAATATGTCAACCATCTTATTTTCTAACCAAAGGCTATCTGAACTTAACTAAATGGTATCTGACAGTTGAAAAACCACCCATGTTCTCGCTGCTGGGACACAAGCCTCCTCTCTGTGAGAGGGAATGGGCCTTAATCCACCACGCGGCCCCGGTGCGGGTTGGTAGATGAAACATGTCTTCGAATTTTCGGTTCTAGGATATGCCGGATTCCTCACAATGTTTTCCTTCACCGTTTTGAGAGCAGTGGTGACGACAAAGTGCAACTCCTGTCGGGGTTCGAACCTACGACCTACAACTCGTAAGTCGCAGTCGTTACCACTGGGCCTCCACTGCTCTCAGAAAGTATAATTTATTAAAATCAGAATATTACCATTAATTTCGACAACCAAACGTAAACGCAACAAGGATGCATAATAATCAACTCAAGCAGCAAAATAGTCAAACCTCAAGAAGTATTAAAAAAAACTACATACCCTGCGTAACCTGATGCGGCGAGACCCCCAGCGCCGCCAGGAAGGGCTGGAACACGAGGTGCGCGTCCAGCAGCATGAGCGAGCCCTGCAGCGGGTACAGGCTGCACGCCGGCATGGCCGCCGCCACGGCGCGGGGGTTCATCTTCGAAGGAGGAATTATTGGCTTCTTGCTCTTTGGCTCCTGGGTTAGTACAATTACGTGATCGTGTTTTATAGTTTACATTGTAATGGGTGGGTAAATCGGTTAGTGCTTAACCCCGTTGATGAGGGCATGCTTGTGTGGATGGTAGCTACATCATGCAGTGTTCATCGAGTGTGTGATGACCGGTTTAAGAGAGCTTAGAATTGAACTGAGCTTTTCAGTGCACGCACGAAAATTGTTTCTATTTACATTTCACGAACATGCACATATCGTTACAATTTACTGCCTTTATTTTTATGATTTGCTAAAACTGGTAGATACGTTGCCGGAGAGTGTGTTACACGACTTCCATTTTCCAGCTCAAACATTACGCGGTATTTAAGGGCAGGCGTTTTAAGGGCTGTCTTTTGTAGCTTTATTTTTTTTTGTAGCCTTAAGAGGTGCTGGTTCTCAGTGTAACTTAAATACAGCGTGGCATGCATCAACACGCCACCTATTAATATGGATTTAGTACATGATTCTGAACCTTGCTTGAAATTTCTCGTCAGATATTAAAAAAAAAATTGCTGTTCCATAAATTTTAACCGCGTAGGTTTTGCACTTTTCTATGAAACAGTTTTTATTTTATTGATAACTGTAACGTGTGGTCAGAGCTTCAACGGGAAATAGTCGACTGATACTAAATATTTCACAATTAGTAAGTTGCAAGTCACATCACTAGAATCATGGCGCAACACTAATTTCCTAAGAAAACTCGGCCATTTTAACATCCGCTTGCATAGCTAGCAAGAGATTCCCTGACCCTCAAGATTCTGTGTAGCCCAAATCTAGGGGTTCTACGTCCAGGCTGAGGGCAGGTCAACCTCATCAAACAGCGCGTTGCAGCGTATTCTGAACTGCGCGCTGCACGTGGAGCTTGAATGTGCGCTGCACGCACACTGTTCCACGCGCTACCGGCGACCTGCTATCGCTGCTGCTGTGTCGAGCTCTGCGGTCTACTTCGGGCCTGACCGACCTTCTGGAACCGTGCTGGCAAGCCCTGCTTCCCGGTGTCCAAGCTTCTGCGGCCCGGAGGGCCAAGGACGGTACCTTTCCCATCTTAGATGTGTTAGTGCTCAGAACAACTGTGTGACCTTACGCGCGACCTAGTTTAAACTCCTACTTGATTATACGTTTGAACCTTGCTTGTGTGTTTCTTTTATCTACCCTATTTTTTAGCGGCCTGCGGAGCTTACCTGCAGAGACGTTACATAACTGACGAAAAATATCTCCTCTAGAATCATGTGCTGAATTCATGTCCCGATTATATAATTTTGAAATTTAAAGAACATGCACGAGCTCCATCTAGTCATTCACCAAGATATTTTAAGACTTACCACTTTAATAGGCTCCTGCTTGGCCATCCATTGATACAGGTCTTCTCTAGCGCGATCGTTCTTGATGTTCTCATCGCTGCCGTGAGGAGAGTATAACGATGGGTTTGATCCCACCGTTGGTAAGTCTTCTTTCAGGGTTCCGTAGTCTACTGTTGTGGAGAGGTAAGAGGAATGTCAACTAGGGAGTAGCATATGCATACTAGAAGACTAAAACATATCAGTAATAAATGAGAAAATACAACATGTAACGTTAAATGCGCAAAACCTCAGACACCCCAACTGATTTTTATTTCAATTGACTTATTTCAGAGTGAAAATAAGTCATTAAAAAAATAGTAAAGGTTTTATGTGCTGTTTTAATTTTACTGGCCATTCTGAGCGTTTCTTGCGTCTGCGACGACGCTTTATCGAGGGAGGAGTCGTCACCGGGCCGCTGCGCCGCGCTGACATTGGGTTGCTTGACCTATTAATAAATAGACACGGCAACGTTTTTAATGAAGATTTTTTGAAAAATGTGACCTATGTTAAAAAGTGGTTCAATGAATTCTGCTCGTTATTCTGATACTATTTTCAGGTTTTGCGAATTTGTCGTTACACTTTGTATAATGGAACGATTCCCTCTCTTGTATATACAGAATGTTTGTAACCCCTTTTCGGATTTTTTTTTTCAAATTTCCTTACATCTAAAGATATCTTTAAAATTATCCTTCTAAGTCGGTAGGCAATATCATCCTGGCAGAAATGCAACCTCAATCGGTTCAAGTTTTATCGATAACTCAACTTACACGTTAAAACTTCTTATCCACCAAATTACCTGGTAAATTATATACTTTGTCTACTCACCAATTTAATTACCATCTCGCTCTCCTTTGTAACTTACTTAAATCCTTCGAAGGTTTACATTGCTGGTCTTGCAGCACATACTATAAAAAATCCACATACATAACTAGCAATGTGTCTACTCACTAGCGATGGCATCGTCGTGGAAGGTCGGCTTCCTCGTGGAGAATGGCAGCGAGGGGAACACCAGACTCGCGCGGCTGCTTTGTGCGCCCCGCACTGTGACGGACACGGGATTAGCACATCACTAGTGTAAGGAGGCTACGATATAATGGAGTTGAAGAATGTGCTAGAATGTATGAGTCTTGAAGGTGGTTTTCATGATATTTAGAAGATTTGTGTATCGAGGTGCCATCATAATTATGAAAATTGTTCCGTTACAAAGTAAAAATTCATAGTTATTTATTGAACCATCAGTGGGCTATTTGCGTAACACACAATAGTCTTTCATTTTGGTAGTTCAACAGCATTAATTTCGTGATTTACGCTGTTGAGCAAACGAATTTTTCGAGCATAGGGAGCAATCTGGATCAATGTGATTGATAGTGTGTTACGCGATTAGGGTGTCATTATAAACGAAAGATTTAATTAATGTCAGTCACCTCCAACCAGAGTTTAGTTTTGAACTGCTTTTTTACTGTACGATGGCACCCCTACAGAAATGGGCTAGAAAAATACAGATGTACGTTTACAAAACCCTTAAGAACATTGAGAGTTTCTATGTCACTAACATCGACATGCGAATCTTTCAAAACATGTAGTCATTGTGATCACTGATCAATAAGGTGTTCAGTACCCGGGCTTAAATATGCCACAATAATTTCAGAAAAAAATACGGCTTTGTAGATCGGTGACTGTCACACATGACATGATATGTCTGTATGACAGTCTCTTTCAATACCATAGGTCATTTATTCGAAATAGGCTGAGAATCAGCACTATTTGAACGTCAAAATTACATAAGACAGTCCCCGAAAACGTCCGCCCTTCACCACTTCCAAGCGCTTTAGCTGGGAAAAAATGGCGCAGCACAGCTGTCTGTACAATTAGAAAAACTTGATTCTATACAATAAAGTTCGATCTGCCATATTAACGCCCGGGTTCAGTGCGTTTGCGATAATCGATGTGTTAATTTTTTTTGGAAAATTGTATGTCTATTTGAATGATAGTAGAATAGCTGACTTAGAATAGTTATTATGATAGTACGAAGAATATAGAGTCTGAGAGGAATATAGTTGCAATCAATGAGAGGTATAAAAGAATAATAGGTGCACCAAATAGCGATAGCAAAAATACATAAACAGTTAGTTTAGCATTTAAATCAGAGCTTAGATATTTGTGTGATGCATTATAGAATATTGTATAGTTATAGTTATTCACAGATAACCCATTTATGTAGTGAGCACAATGTTCAGTGGGTATTATTTGAAGCTAATAACACCATCGCTTTAATTAGTAATTTTAAAGCAATGTTTTTTTTATGATTAAAAGCGTTTAACATAGAGGTAAGCGTAGCGACGGCCAATCCTTTTGATAAATAAATTAATGAGCACATAGATATGAAATACAATCATAATATTATATTTAATTAAACAAAAAAGCTATACAAGGATAATACCACTACAAAAATTAAAACATTTGTTACAAAAAAAACAAAAAAAAAAACGAATCTGTGGTTAACATTTTGTCAGAAATGTATTTGTTACGAATGAATAGAAAATTCGGAAGACAGGATAGGAAGGGACGAAATATTAGTATATAGAGGGAAATAATAAATATATATACTTAATTGTTGTGAATAACATCAGGAGATGATATACATAAGGACAATGAAATGGCCACACATATGTATTATGTATATGATCACTCCATGCTTTCGTCAACAACGGCAAGACACACAACAACATAACAAAAAAAAAACGCATAACACAACGCTGTGAAATCGTTTGTTATGAGATTTTGTGATCGCACAGAACTTTAGGAAAAATGTGTCAGCTATATTTTTTTGGAATTTACAATCAAATGCGGCAGTATTTAGTTATGTGATGTCTACACAGTATCGTTAAATACTGACCGCATAAATACTATTCGAAATAATTGGGCTTTTGTCGGATTATTATCAGTAGATGGGTATATTTTTAGAGTGACATAACAAACGACTTCTAGCTAAAGGACTTGTGAACCATATTAAGTCGAAATGACACTCTGACTCTAACACTCATATTATTTTATATGAAATTCTCACGGAATGACTTAAATTTCGATCGGACATCAATGAAATTACGCTCAATATGACTATCGTGCCTTTTTCTTCAAAATCTCACGATAACTAATTAGAAGTTATGGTGAGATTCTGAATCGAAAAGCAAGCCCGCACTTTATAAGACATTTTACTCCTCAATTGATTTGAAATTCTCATATAAATAAGGTTCACAAGTCCCTCCCAGCACAACACAAAGTGTTTGGTGTACGAACCGGAGGGCGGCGTGGAAGGGAACGAGTGCGGGCGCGGACTTGCCGCCACGCCGGACGCTTCACCCACAAACAACGCGTTATTAATGTTGATATCAATGCCAAATTATATTGTACTGTAGTGGAATTAGATTTACGGATTATATCGTAGAAAAGCAATAAATATCACGTCTGTATACTACGTAGAGGTAGGGATTAATAGTACCCACATTTTGTTAGTAATGTTCAAGTCCCATGTCATGGGGGCGAGCCTATCAACCTGATGCCATCAAACGAGCATGATACTTGACTTTAAGTTGCCGCTGGTAGCAAATAATGTTTTTTTTTTAATGTTGTCATTTGTTTGTTGTCTATACAAATACATACACATAAATAAAATTGAAGTGTGAAGTGTCAAAATAGTATATTTTCACTAAATGCATATAAACACTCCAGCAACTTCTACTCCTACTCCTTCACAGTGCACGCGGTGCGGTTGTGGAATCCACTTCCGTCTGACATTATGGACTGCCAAACTGTTGCAGTTTTTAAAAGAGTAAAAGAACACTATCTTTCCACGTCATCATAGTTGTGTATGTATTTATTATTTTGATTACATTATAATTATTATCATTCTAGTGATATTTATTTTAGAAGTATGTATGTATGTTTATTTGTATTTATGTAAGTATATTCTCATAGTATGTGTTTAGTTTTATTAGGTGAATATTTTTTAACGATTTTATGGTTTTTTTTTTGTCTCATTTACTTATTCACACGCTGTCTACATTTCTCTATCTAATGTCCTATCGCAGGTATGCTGGAAGAGATTTCTTATGAAATAAGCATCACCTTTGTACCTATTTTTCTGTTCTGTTTTTTGTTGTCTGTTTATATAATGTGTGTACATAAATGGCTAAAATAAAATAATAAATAAATATAAAAAAAACTATTTTTATTTTATTTTTTTGTCTGTCCGTTTGTACCGGCTAATCTCCAAAACGGCAGGACCAATTTTGACGGGACTTTCATTGGCAGATAGCTGTTGTTATAAGGAGTAGCTTGGGCTTTTATTTTAGTTTAGAAAAAAGAATTAGTAAGGAGACACATTATTGTTTTCCGACATCCACGCGAACGAAGTGGCGCGAATGGCTAGTTATTGCGTATGTCCGTACCTCAATGAGCCAGCTATTTTGCATTAAAATTGAGACCAGCCCTTATCTGTACCAAGCAAGACTTGTTTCAATTTATATTATAGTGAACCCGCAAAACTTTGTTATTCTATTGATTGGAAATTCTTGTTTTTTGCTGATAGTTTTCAGATTCGTTGGGCCTAGTAGGTGGCCACTTGAAAATTAATCACGATATTATAATCCGTACAACTAATTTCACCTATTAAAATAATATTAAACTTAAAAGCCAATTGAGAGATACTGTGGATTTAGCAGTATTGATATTTATATGATTGGCTTTATTGTGGAAATAGTATACAAAATATATTACAAGATAAAATTATTTTTTTTAAAAAGCAATAAGTAAAATTTGTTATTTTAAATAATATAAGATAAAATTTAAAAGAATCTGGGTTAATAGCGGCTGCGTACTGTTTTTATATAACAATGGTCTTATACAGCAATTCTTTGAAACTTGACCTAAACTCTTCACGTTAAAGCACATTTTACTCTGTATCTTCTATCTTAACTTACAAAAAAAAAAGATGAATGCGTACTCACCAGGCAGGTTTATTTTATCGACGTCCATATTCAACAATAAACAGTTCTCGTCCAACGCTTCTGTCTCCAAGGGATACTCTTGCCAACCTTCCACGGAATCCTGAACAGAGATGACATTTGAAATACTGTTTTAGTAGGTAACCGAATCTATATTAATAATCCTTCATCATGGTATTAGGTACAGTATTTTTTTCACACGAAGCGACGAGCGCTTTACTTGTGGTAACCAAGCATGCTGTGATGATAGGAAGTGTCAGCACATACCACACACATACAATTCCGACTTCACCCGTGTCTCGGACGGTACCAAAAGCTCCTGCGCACATTCACAGCGTGTTTTTACACTTGGTAACCACAAGAAAATCGCGTGTCGCGTCGTGAGATAAAAATACTATAGTTAAGCGCTTTCAAACAGTTTCAGTAGCATACGCCCGAATTCTCAAAAGTAACTTAATTTTAATGCGCCCTTAACTCTTGTGCTATCTCTGTTACTGTAAGGTAAATTTACGCGACACAAAGACTTTTAAGAACATTTTAAGTTAAAACCTGTTTGAAAATCTCTGTTTGTTTTTTTGTTTAACCCTTCGTATCGAAGGGATCCACGCGAGACACTGTTTCTGTAATTACGGCATTCAACCGGCTAATCTCATACAGCTAGTCGATTGAGTTGAAGTTTTCCGTGTCTTTATTTTTTGTTTACTTTTGAACATAAATTCTCACCTCCAATAGATCAGGTAAAGCAAAGGTGACGTTGAGTGGCTTCATCACTTTGCTCTTGTAGTTGTGTTCCAGTAGCAATGGAGTGTATAGGATGTTCTTCCATTGACGACTCAGGACTATAACACCCTGGAATAGAACACATCAAGTTATAGTTGGTGCAATTAGGAGGGCTCTACCCCGAAGGGGGAGGGAATTACCGTCGAATTGTACTGAGAAAAAAAAAAAACGGGGCTAAATAGTGCTCATAAACACGAGCGGCACGCGTCAAACGGTAGAAGTAACTGCAGCCGTCGATAACGTGCCGCTGCTGTTTAGTACTTAAAGACCGCAAAGATATTGTAAATGATTAGACCGATTTTACTTTACCTGTCTCAAAGTAGACAATGACGGCAGATGTCTTTCAGCAAGATCTGCCTGCACGGCTGCAGCGTCCGCTTGCAGTGCGTACCGCAGTAGCACTGCACATAGTTGTAGCGATGGCTCCTCTCGTAATTGCTTAGCCATCGGCGTGTGACGGCCGTAGCGACTCTGTCAGAAGAAAAAAAGGTTTTAGATTTCGAATTTATTTTAACGTACGCAAAATTAGTCATTTATTTGGCAGTGAAAACCATAAACTTGCAGATCTTCGTCAGGTTTGCGCCGGCCATGAAGTCAACGCATAACCACTTTACATTATTTCGTTGGACTTCTCGCTATTGACCGATCTATTGAAAGGATTTATTCAAAATTAGCGTGAGAAAAGTTTTTGCGATTTCTGACTTCTAGTACTCAAACCTCAATTGGTCCGATAGAGTTTTTTGATCCGTAAGAAACAGGGTCGATTGGCATCCCAAAAGTTTTTGGGAAAACTGCCCATTTTCTTGCTGACTGTAATTTATTTTCAAAATCTTTGAATACAGATCAATCTATCTCAGTTTAGGACAGTCTCCTGAAACCGTTTTCATGTAGCGACAACGGTTTAAGATACCAGCCGTGCGATTCTGTAACCATCTCACCGTGAAAGCTTGGGTGAAGTGAGCGTGGAGTGAGCTGTCATTCGCTAGGGATTAACGCTATTAAGTCCTCACTTCACTAATGATTTCACGGTGAGATTTTTACAGAATCGACCGGCTGGTTATCCTTAATGCCTCATTTAAAAAAACCACCCCGTACACATTTATTAATTTAGAGAGCTATTACCTTGGGCAGAGTGTGGTGTGGAGCCAGGTCTAACGCCGCCGCCATGAGGCTGGCGGCGGTGGCGGTGAGGCGCCTGGCGTAGGCGCGGTACAGCGCGACCACGCGGATGCCAAGCCTGTTGCAGGGGTTCATCCACGCATTGATGGCTGGAGAAGCAGTGCTTAGCAGATTCCAGTCTAGCCTGAAATTGTGTTGGAACTGGTTAAAGCACAGCACTAAATGGCCATCATGTCTAATAACTTAATTGAATCCCCCCCCCCCCCCTCATTTTCCCCTTCATACATAAGGTTTAAACTTGCTAGTAAGTTTGAATGGCTCAATTTAGTTTCTTGGATGGAACAAAATTGTAAGCCCTAACTTGAAATCATGACACTTGGCGAGAAACAGACATTGTTTACAGTGGTAACTGGTGATCTACGCTCTAATCACAAAATCCGTAGTTTTGGGCGAACGTACGAAATCCGTAGTTGTTACGGGCGATTAGATTGGGACTCGAACTAATAATGAATGACATCACGATTTGACAGCTGTCCCTACACCCGATGTGTTTTTTCCGTCCGAAAAAAAAAATTGACACTTGTTTTCATGGAACAACTATTTTCGGACGGGCCCGTATCTTCGTTGACGGACTTAGAGACTAAAGTCGTATTTTTAATTAGACGAAGCCAACTGACAGTAGCTAATGTCACTTTGTAAAATAATGTTGCCATATTTAAAGTAATAGTGATGCGTTCAGTTCTCGTTCAATCAGATGAATGAACAATGAGTGTGAATAGTAATTTCAAAGTATAAAAGAATATTATTTCTATTTTACAATAAAATTGTATAAAAGTGCTCTGATATAAGTTACTAGTAGTATGTAACTACAATCAATTTTTTGACGGCTTATTACAAAGCGCGGCGCGGCGACTAGTGCCAACACCGATCAACACCGCGCGCGTTGGTCGCCATTTTGTTTGTAATTCAGCTTCTAACCTCTGGTCTGATAGCACGAATGTTTTTTCTGCGCTCACGCTGTTTAGTCATTGTTTTTGTTAAGTTTTTCGTTACGTTGTGTTTGTGGTAATTGAGGACATATCTATAGGACGATATAAAATATATAATATATATATATATAATTCATATATTCCTTTGTGACAATCGAGGCAATTTCATTCATTCAGGAGTTTTCTCAATCATTCACTTTGCCACAACACTATTTTTATTTCATCAAAAACTGACAACACAGTAAACGTCAGTTGACTTCGTCTAATTAAAAATACGACTATAGACCCCTGATGACAGCTCTGTACAACCACACAAAGATTCCACAAGTATCCAAGAATTTAATAACAAGTGTAATAAAGTAACCTCCACCGCTACTTTACCTGGTATAGTCAATCTTCTTCGTAATAGGTGTCCTAGGAGGCGCGGCAAAATTGAACCACACAACTTTCAAATCGATAGCACAAGAGGACGTATTCCCATTATCCTTCAACGGCACTACAGTAGCAGTGCTGTCATTATTCGAAGGCTCATCAGGCCCAGGAGTTGAGGGTTCTGGGGGAGGTGGAACTGGAGGCGGCTGAGCATTTCCAAGGTTAGGAGTACTGGGTTTAGAACTCGAATCTCTCTTTCGAAACAGATCTTCAATCCCTGAAGTCCTGCTTTTGGTAGTCCTTTCCTTATCTGGTTTTGACTCTTCAGCAGACTTGACAGATTCTCTACAGCTTTCATTGTCAGGTCTAAGAGGTTTCTTTTCTTCGGTTTGTGTTTGTGGTTTGTGAGATTGTGAGTGCTTGGCAACTTTAATTGAGATGCCTTCAAGGCCACATTCGAACATTATGAAGCCTATGGGACTGTCCTTCTGAGCATCAGCTGGTGTTCCATTCTGGCAACACTGAGAAAATAATAACGTATTATCATCATTACACAAATTAATTAAAAATCAACCTTACAGCTCCAGTCACAAGGTCTAAATTAGAGTGAACTTACCATAGACTCGCATCCTTTAGCACAGGAGTCAACTCGAATGAACTTGAAAGACACTTTGGAATGTTGGCACGGTATCCCTGTGATTGTTACGTCCTTCAGTTGTGACGACTCATTGCGTATACGACGTAGTTGACCGTGGACTTTGCCTGAAAACACGAGAAAGTTAACAAAGTAATGTTACAAGTTACAATCAACATTCGGTAAAATTGGTTGACTTGAATTCGTTAGCGTTCTTTTATGGTGTGAAATTACTCATGAAAATATAAAACTACTATGGGAACAAAACATCTGCTGTTTCATAATGTCATAAAAAATCACCTCAATAAAGAAGTATGAAACTGATAATTGCCTTATTATTCTTTTTTTTCTGAATATATCCTGTAGTATAAGTAATTTATATTCATGAGTACTATCACCTATTGAAGGATACTAATCATTTCAATGTCAGTCGGTAAGGTTAGCGACTCACCAACATTCAGCGTTATCGTGGTATCTTCACACTGCTGCTGCGACGCTTCAATATAAACCGGCTCTCCTCTTTCCGGTCCTCGTCTTTTCCCAGAAGTCTGCGCCGAAATCAACGCACGAGGACCTTTCATTATACCGAACGACTTCTTACTACCCAGAGCCCTTAACGTAGGTCTATAGTACAACTGCACAGACTCCAAATTCTTCCTCGTGCTGACATACTTCGCTATGATATTTTCCACTGACACCCCGAATAAGGATACGCAAGTCAAGTCCTGGATGTTGTCTAAAGCTGAGAAGGATATCATATCTTCGACCACCGAAGATTGAATGAAGATCATGTTGACTTTAGGAATGGTTACCGTCGCTTGTAACGACTCTAGAATACTCTCTTCGTAGACGTTTGAATGTGGTATCGTAGCCAGTTTACATTTGTCGTCTTTATCTGTGACAAGGTTAGACTGGCTTCTATCTTGCATCTGTGGCAGCCAGTTCTGGACGTACTGCTTTTGTTTTAGTACATTCGCGCTGGATACAGATGAAATACAAAGCAGACGCAAGTGATTGATCACTGTTATCGGATGTATGTTTGCTAATACTGGTGTTAAAGATTCGACGAATTTCTGAGTACTTTCCAGGACTAGAGGTGTTAACATTATATCGATTTCGCCTCGAAGTTTGACGAATAATCCGCTTTTAGAGTCACTTGTCGTGGTGACTGTCAATGTGGTACTCTTTTCTGTGGTATTCTCTTGACTGTCTTGCACAGTTTGCTGAACATCCCACCATCCTTGCGGGTAAGGATGAGCTTTGACTTGAGAGTTAAAATGTGGAGGCAAATTGGAGTAAGGACCGTGCTGGTTCTGATTATTATGATCTTTCTTTGATACCAATCTGAGAACGTTTACCTTTCCGAGCGGCTCGAAGCTAGGTAGATACTTCTGTCCAACATAAACTAAGGTTCCATCATTAGCTCTTTTGAATAGTGGTAATGTGAATACATCACTGCCACTAGGTAGAGAGCAGGAAGACCAGTTCGGGCACTTGTACTGAGGTAGATTGTGCATATAGCTGGCCATTAGGAGAGGCGAATCTACTATAGGCTTGTTGGTCTGCATGTGAAGGTTGACCAGCGTCATGTCTTCTTGCGACGAGATCGCGGATATAAAGGAGGTTGAAGACACAGAACCGCTTTCAGAATCCGGTTGGACGCCCGTGCTTAAATTGCTTATTGTGTCCGGAATGTCTACCGTCTCAGATTTAGGCGCGGAATTATTCCATTTCTCAGTGGTTATGTCGTTGATACCGAAGGAACTTTTATCTCTAGGATTGCTGTGGCGACTGCCAAACGAATGCTTTAAACTTGAAGACCGGCTTGGGAACATGTCTTCATCAGCTGAGAAGAAAGCTTCAGAATGGTTTTCACTTGTTATAGACATAGTTCTTTGGACTTCTTGGTTAAGGGTCTCCTCTGGTGGTACTTGAGAGTTTAAGGAATAATGTGATTCTGAGACAGCAACGCTCCTCACGGGCACTTTTGGCACAACAAAGGACTCAGCGTCGCCTAGAGCTGGTTTCTTCCCTGTCACATTAGCATTGTCTTTAACCCCACAACTCAAGGCTAACTTTGAATCTGAAACACTGCTTTCCATCTGAGGAACGTTCAGAATACTCTTGTTCAGTTTTGAATCGCTGTCAATTTTAGAGTTTCCCAAAGGTACGGATGAATCTACTAAGCGAGCGTACGGGACATCGCTTTTAGTGCTAGATACTAATAAGTTGTTACTTCCTTTGCTCATGCTTGTGTAAGAGAATCTTCTAGTAAGGCTTCTACGTTCAGCACTTTGTGGAGATTTGTTCAAGTTTTGAGGTAGCGGCGACGGTATTAAAGTGGCCACATTCGTTGGCTGTAGGCAGACGTTCAAACTGTTGTATGGCGGTGTGTGGAACACAAGCTGTCCTGAATGTAATAGACTTTGTCCATAACCATACTCTCCCGGCGTCGTCTCTATGATATTAAACATAGCCACATTGATTCCTTCGTTCAGGTCGTTGGGATTTGGTTTCAAGAAGTTAGGGCCGTTTCTATTAGATCCGAAGAATGCACAACCTCCCGTACAACCACACTGCGAGCTCTTCCCTTCAACCGGCCACAAAAACCAAAGTCGTTTCGTCTTATCATCGTGAAGTTTTAAGAACTTCTGTTGTACTAAGTGAAGGTTCTTCGGTGTTTGGGGCAGTGATGACGCAGCTTCGATCAGTAGAGGTCCTAGGGCGACCGATCCGACGCCAACCCAGTTATCACTTTCAGGCGGTTTGTTTTGACTAGTGTTACTCCCATTTGAATGGTGGTGAGTATTTGTTTGCATGTTTGTTTGTGTGTAGAGAGCTAGTTTTATATTTGGCAGCAAGGCCGTCACGCCCGTACCGCAACCCGAGCCATGTAAATTACAAAAACTCAGTCTGACCGGAGATATCCACGATTGAAGCGTCGTGTTCGAATCTGCGATATAAACATCAATGAGATCGATCGCGACTCGAATCATCTTGTATTTGATTTCATTTGCTGTTGGACACCGGTACTTCAAAGTAAGGTCTGTTTCTTGACACATGATATTGTTCATTCCGTGATGACATTGTCTAGCTGGGTTAGGCGGCACTAATTCGTTTTCGCTATCGCAAATGAGAAGCAAAAACGTTTCTAAAGATGATATTATTTGGTACAATTGGGGTAAGGTCAGTCGCCCAGTCAGTTGACCTAGCTGGAGTTCCATCATCCACGCGTACTCCACGGTATCCTCTTCGACAGTTCGGTTGGTATCACTGAAGAAACCGTTACCTCGTAGTTGGAAGGACGAGAGCATCAAGTGACCTTGATACAAGGCCCCCGAGTTTGTGGTGTTGGACCGTGACAAGTTATTAGCAGACACTAATATTGAAGGACTCAATAGAAGTTGCAATTTGGTCTCTCTAAAGCTTTTGTCCATTTCAAATCCAAATCGTTCTATCAGCACGACTGGACAAGGCGGTTCACTTTCACTACAATTCTTAACTAAGTGCGCCTGTATGTCATGGATTATGATCGACACGGTCACGTCCAGGGGCCTGTAGTGTCGCGGGTCAAAAGGAACCTTGCTTGAATCTGTGGAGTCGTCCATTGATATCTCAGTATGTTGGTTAACACTACTTTTATCATTCACTTTTGTATTGTCACTGGACCAGTGAAAAGGATCCGCAGTTGGCGATTTTTGCATGTCAGTAAATGTTTGGTCTTCGCCGAAGATATTTTCTAGTAAATTCATAAAGCTTGTAATAATAGTTCCATAGGCCAGTAGAATGGAGGGTCCCACTTCAAGTTCTACGCTTACTTTGTCGGGTGGTAACGTTGTTCTGTCGAATTTGTTTCCGTCTAAGGTCCAGTTAATTTGTGGCTGTTTCCTCATCCTTGGTATTCTCATCGGCGATAACAGAATTTCTTCTTTCTCAGGAGTAGTTATGTCTGCTTGAGGCTCAGGGCCCAAAGGTGGAATGGGATGATAATTGTATCTTACACTCAGGGCTACAATCGGGACAGACCAACAATCCACCCAACCCTGTGATTTAACGCATTTTCTTCTCCATTTGGAAGCTTTTAGTCTGCAAGGGACCAACTTCATGTTCTTGTCCAGAGATAGTAGAAGTAACTTTGACGTGTTTACTTCAGGCAAGAAGAGACTCATGTCGACAGCTTCTCCTTGAACCCAGATCTTTAGAGGGATGAAATCCGGCAAAAAATCGACGAACGGCAAATCAAAGGAGACATCGAGGAGATCGCCACAAAACGCGACGTGGTTATTCTCCTGATTAGTAGAACTGCAGTCTATCCAGTTGTACTGATTGCTCACCGTCACCACTTCACATTCTTTTAGTAGCAGTGATATTTTCCAAGTATAAGGGACAAAGTGTAAAATATCGGGCCGCGCTTTTGTAGACCAATCATTTATGAGATCTTGAAAGAAATCGATATGTGTGTAGACGAGATGTGTCGTGGCTTTACATCCCGTCAAACTTAACTGCCAACATTGGTGGTGATTCCACACAAGAGGATAGTGGCATTTGATTGTGTACTCCAATGTTTCACTTTCAGCCAAGCTTCTGTACTGAAGACTCGTTGTGGCTTCCAAATGTAATAGCTGCCCTGTAATTTTAGTTGTATACCCATCTTGGAACACGATCCATGGGAGTGTAACCTCCAGGTATGAACCAGCACCAATATTGATATGCACCGCATTCGTTTCTTTATTTTTCGTAAACAAAATATCTATTGTCGCTTCATTTAAAGTTGACAGTCTAATATCAAACGACTGTGTCTGTCTTATGTCTCCAGGTTTTGGTTGTGGCGTTACTTCTAAGTTTTTATAATTCGGTGGGAAGAAGAATCTGAATAGATGGTCTCTTTGGCGGTCTGCCCAGGGCCCATAGCTGAAGTCTGTTCCTTTGCCACACTTTATATCTACACCCCATATTGGAGGTGCTGACTCTACAATATCCCCATTGGCTAGCTGTAGAAGGACAGGTTGTTCTGGCACTAAGCCTGGTTCATCCATATAGAAGTATACTTCGATATAGTTGGAGCTCATGACGACGAAGCCCTCTCCCATGTAGCGCGGCGGTTCATCGACCATCGACGTGTAGTTAGGACTGGGAGCGAGCATCACTTTGCAATTCTCTGCTTTTGCTTTGACGAAGTGCATTAAGTGGTCCAGGCTTGAGGCGGGAGGCTTTGTACTATACACTAAATGGGATTCCTCGACGCTTATCGACAAAGTAGTTGGGACTAATCTGTTACCGAAAACTACTCTACCGGAGCAGATATCGATTTTAATGACGGGGATAAGATCTCGCCATGTCCGCGCCATGGCTGCCTCCGACCTGACCGTCTCCTGCGCCCGTCTCCGCTTCTCATTAGCATCATTCATAGCTTTATCTCGATCCGTACAATCGTCATCATTCTGTTGCTTGATAACAGGCTCGAGACCGAATATTTTCTCAAGTTCGTTGTATAAGTCGCAGCGATTATAGAAATGTAGCTCGAAGCCGTTTAGCATGATTGACAGCCGAGTGTCCGAGTGCGATAAGTCTGCGAAAAATAACACGGGACTTAAATCATTAGTACATAGTATTAACACTGATCATTTTCCTGTGGTACAAGGATGGATGGTTAAAGTAACATTGAAAACAATCTATTTTTGAGTACAGGCGCAAATGAGTCACATCAAATAATATTATTCTGTTAAGTCCATTAGGTTGCCTTGTTGTAGTGCTAATTAGATGAAACCTTTTATAGCGCCAATTAGCTTAATGTTATGGTCAGAAAATTATAAGGATGCTTTGACAGTTTGAAGAAACATCCAAACTCAAACTAATTGAGGCAGACTGTCTCTAGTCAGACGCCATCCATGTGAAATACTGGTATTCAGCTGCATCAATTTCGACTGGAAACCAACCCCAACATAGTTGGCAAAAGGCTCGTCAGATTTAATTTGACTAATTCTATTATCCCAATTTGACGTACCTTCCGAAACATCCTTAGGCACGTAGGAGCGCCACCACCTGAATATCAAGTAGCCGTCCTGTATCCGTAACGTGTAGTCGTAGTTGATGTATACGATGTCTCGGAACATTATCTTGCCGGAGAGGGCATTGAGTGTGAAGGAACCTGCAAATTATAGAGAGACGAGTGTGTGTGAACTAACTTGTGTAGTTGACCGTAATTACTTTACCTAAGGTTGAATGTCAGTCGCATGTCATAAAACAACAAGGTGTATTTTATCTTTGAAAGAAAGAAAGACGTTTATTTTATACTAGCCCGCTACTACGTCCGCGTGAAAATTTTAGTTCTCCCGACCCAACGCCTTGCTTTTTTTTTTTTTGAGTGGGAAATTATCAAATAATTTCTCCCGCTCCGCCGGCGTGTCAGACTTTTACTGACTAAAACCCACCCGTGTTCCTTCAGTTGCCTGTGCCAAGGGCCACGGTAACTCTTTCGAACAACCCGCGAACCTGGCAAGACCCACTCCGTCGCCTCGCATCGCCCGTCCGCCCTATTACTTCGTTTTAGCCTGGCGTTCTTTCTGTTTATTTATTTATTTATTTTTTATCTTTTTGTTCGCCTCCTAAGGGTCCCAAAATTAAATTAAAATATGGGATCATGACTGTGTGCCTCACGGCCACGCTAAATAGGTTAATTTTTAGGAATAATACAAAACAGATAGACAGTTAGTTAGCCGCAAAATAGTTACATATTATTATAGTTACATAGAATTGTTGTCAAAAGTGGTAAAGCAATTGCGAGGACGACTATCTTATATAAAATTTTCACATGGGTAGACCATGACCTGACTTAGAATATAGGATATTTTTCATCTTGGATCACAAATGAAGTAGCGAGCAACAAGATGGTTATGTGAAAAGGTTACCTATAGCCTTGCTAATAGAAAAATATATCCTCTGTGTAAAAGATAAGACAATCAGCAACATATGTTATCCTAATAGTTAATATCATAAATGTGAAAGTTTGTGAACATGTATGGATGTTTGTTACTCAATCACGTGTAAGCCGTTGAACTGATTTGGATGACTTTTATTTGTCACATATATAGACCATTTCATTTCCTGGATTAACACAGGATACTTTAAATCCTGTTAATGTGTTCCCTTGGGATAGTAAATGATAAATGATAAATGATAAATGATTTATTTTCTGTAAGTAGGTTTGTACAAACACTTTTACATGTCAATCATATTTTTTAAACTAGATGAGGTCGGCGTTTCCTATCTGACTACTCTGAGAAGAAAGGCCGAAACAAACTCAGAGGTCACAGTCTCTTTTAAAGTCCAGACATAATCTTGGTCAGATCATGTGAAGACCATGCAGATTGGTGTCTGAAATGGTCTTTTGAGTAAAGAACCACACAGATTGAGCGGACCTGTCCAGTCAGTGCACGCATTTGTCAAAAATTGTGTAGCTCAACTCAGAACTTGAGGAGCCTTACGATTCGACGAACAATACCAATGAAAGGACATTTGGGTAGGCCGCATAAATTACTCAAACTGCCAGACCATGATTAAAACTAACTAAGAAGGAAAAAAGAAAAAAGAAATGACCCACATAGTCTTCACACTCACAATAATAATAATAAAAAATAAGATACTATACAAAGTAAATATCCATGTCATTGTTTATATAAAATTCATCAATGTCAATGTGTATATAAAAATCCGGACATCATCTTTGATCTTTGAGGGCCATGTAGATTGGTGTCTGAAGTGGTATTTTGAGGGAAGTACCACACAGATTGAGTGGACCTGTGCAGTCAGTGCACGCATTCGTCAATAACCGTGCAGCTCAACTCAGAACTTAAGGAGCTCAACGATTCGACGAGCAATACCAAGGACAGAACATTTGTGTAGACCGCATAAACCACTCAAACTGCCAGACCATGATTAAAACGGAAACAATGACCCACATAGTCCTCACATTCACAATAATTAAAATAATATAAGACTTTAAACAGTAAATGTTCATGTCATGTCATAAATAGATATTTAGAAAGAAAAAAAATAACAAAAGTGTAAATCAGCAAAATAAAAAATAAACAACATTCACTGTCTAGACCTATTGGAGCAGCTCAATCCCAAGCGTTTTTGTCCTCAATATAGTCTTTTACAGTATAATAGGCTTTCTGGCATAGTTTTAGCTTTATAAAAGATTTGAATTTATTAATGCTTAGTTCTTGAATGTGGCTAGGAAGTTTATTATAAAAACGTATACATTGGCATCTAAACGAGCCACCTATTTTCTTGAGCCTTGTTGTAGGAACAACAAATTTATGTTTGTTCCTAGTATTTATATTATGGATATCACTGTATTTCTTAAACAGATTAATATTTTTATGTGCATACAAAAGATTATCATAAATGTACTGAGAAGGCACAGTCATTATATTAATCTCTTTAAATTTGTCTCTGAGGGAGTGTCTGGGACTTAATTTATAAATGGAACGAATTGCCCTTTTTTGTAAAATAAAAATTATCTGAATTTCGGCGGCATTTCCCCACAACAGAATACCGTATGACATCACACTATGAAAATAACTAAAGTAAACTAAACGGGCTGTCTCTAAATCAGTTAAGTCACGAATTTTCCTAACGGCGTATGCTGCAGAGCTAAGCTTTTTTGACAATTTATCTATATGGGGGCCCCATTGAAGCTTGGCATCCAAAGTTATGCCTAAGAATACTGTGGTATTTTCGGGTTTTAACTCTTCACCCTTTATGAGAACACTAGTTTCTACTTGTCTAACATTTGGTATCGTAAACTTAATACATTTGGTTTTTTTTTCGTTAAGAAGTAAATTATTAACATTAAACCAGTTAACTACTTTTGCGAGGGCACTATTTATACTGTCAGTAACCAGCTGTTGACGTTTGAGTTTAAATAAAAGTGAAGTGTCATCTGCAAACAAAACTATATCATGTTCATCCTTTATGAGGTAAGGCAAGTCATTGATATAAACAATAAATAAAAATGGTCCAAGTATTGAGCCCTGTGGGACCCCCATTCTTACTACAGATCCGGGTGACCTTTTCCCGTTAACATCAACTCTCTGAATCCTATCACTTAAGTAAGAAGTGAGAAGATCCAGAGAGGCGTTCCGGATTCCGTAGTGGTGAAGTTTCCTGATTAAGGTTTCATGAAGAACACAATCGAATGCCTTGGACAAATCACAAAAGATGCCCAAAGCATCGCATTTGTCCTCCCATGCATTATAAACATGTCCTAAAAGTTCAACTCCGGCATCGGTAGTTGAACGACCCCTTGTAAAACCGAACTGTTTATTATTCAGTAATTTATTGTTATTGAAAAATCTTTGCAATTGATTTAAAATAAGTTTTTCATAAATTTTACTAAAGGTGGGTAGTACGGAAATAGGTCTATAATTAGTAGGGTCTGATGTACTACCTGATTTAAACAACGGTATTATTTTACTGTGTTTCATAAGATCAGGAAACTCACCACATTGAATACAATTATTAAATATAACAGCTAAAGTAGGTGCTACAATGTTTATAATTGTCTTAGCAACATCCACAGAATTACCCCATAGATCTGCAGTCTTTTTTACATTCAACATGTGAAAAGTTTTAATTATATCTGTACAAGTGACAAATTCGAAGTGAAATTCCGAATCACAAACTGGAACGTTTTCCTTAAGTAAAGACTCTGCAGCAGTGGGTGAGGAGCTTAGAGATTTAGTGGTTGACACAGGAATCTCTGCAAAGAAATTTTCAAAGGCCGCGGCAACCTGGGAATCTGATCTAATTACATTGTCATCAATAGCAAGGCTGTAGTCACTACTTCGGTTGCATGACCTTCCTGTTTCGCTATTAATGACATTCCAAGTCATTTTAATAATGTTATTACTATTTTTAATTTTTGAACTCAAATAACGTGACTTGGCCATACTACAGACTGTTTTAAATATTTTAGAATAATTTTTAACATATAAATTAAATTCAGCAGTGTTTATACAAATTCGTTCATCATATAATTCATAAAGTCTTTTTCTACTTTTATGTATACCAATGGTGGCCCAGTCACTGAAGGAAGCGTTACTATTGACTGATAATGTCTTTGGAATGAATGTTTTATCAAATTGAGTGCAATACATATTAAAAAAATCATTATATTGTTTGTTAGGGTCATCATTAGTCAACAGAAGTGGTAATTTACTTAAGAGTTTAGTTTTAAATGTTTCTAAGCGTTTAGTTGTTTTTGGGTTAACAGTGATATCTTTTTTAATAACTTTTTTGTTTTGATTTGTAATAGTGATCAGCTGTCCGCAATGATCTGAGTCTATTAAATTAATCATTTCTTTGTGGTTTGGTATAATATCTGTATAAATGTTATCTAGGCATGTGGCACTAGTAGGAGTTATTCTAGAGGGCTCCAAAAATAGGTTAACAAGATTGTATGACTGAAACAAACTTATGATTTTAGTACTTAACCCAGAATTTTCTAACAAATTAACATTGAAATCACCGCAAGTGATGATGGACTTGTTTGTATTACAGATTTTGTGCAACACTTCATCCATAACCTTTTCAAAACAATCATACAATCCTGAAGGAGGTCTGTATACACTTAATATAATGAACTGCTCCAATTCTATACAGGCTATTTCAATTGTCCGCTCAACAGAGAGGCTCACAATGTCCTTTCGGTCCTTAAATTTAAGCTGGTTATGTACTAAAATTAATGAGCCACCATGTATAGCATTTACTCTGCTGAATGAACTACCAACCTGGTGATTACTAAAATTGAACATGAACTGGTGGCTTTTAAGCCAATGTTCTGTCATACAAAGAATATCTACATTATAACAATTCAGGAATAATTCTACTTCTAAGTCTTTGTTTAAAAAACCTTGAATGTTCTGATGCACCAGATTGATACTGTTTAATTTTTTTACACTTTCATTTGAGTTATTAATTGCCTTAGTTCCATTTTTGCTAGAGGTTGCCTCTATTGTCCTAATTTCTAATTTAAATGATGATTAATGTCATTAATTTTGAGCAAATTATTGACAGAACAGTTTAAAATGTCTTTGCATTGCTCAAAAGGAGCAATTTGTTTAGCCAAAGTTTTGGCTGAAATAGAAAAAAAATATGATAGCGACATAGCTATCTGTCTTTTGAGATAGGTAGAAAGATAGTACATAACATGATTGTATCTATCTTTTGTCAAATATAAATTACTATTAATATAATAGTTTGTGTCAATTAAATGGATTAACTTATCATTGTAAGTTAAATTATGCAATGTCATGTTTATATCATATCTTAACCTATTTTCTTCCTGTGGCAAACTGTTACTATAAGGGAATGTAAATAACACAATTTTTCTTAAACTAAGGTTGCACAATGTTCTATGATATTGGAGCAATTCTCCTTTATTTAAATTTCCCCTATTTCCCATAAAAATTAATAAAGTTGTTTCCTGCTTAAAGTTACATTTAATAATTTCTTTCATAATATCAAATAAAGAACAACCAGGCATACAGTAATTTATTACAGAGTGTCCTGGATATTCATCTGTCAACAAGTGACCTAAGTCCTTTCCAATCTCATCACAAAATATTACAATATCATTGTTTACAATTTGTTTACACGGTATGAAGGAGCTATTAACAGAAGGAATTGAAGGAATTGGCAAATCAACACAGGGATCCGGTAATGTGGTATTGCATGTAGACAATGAATGCTCCGGTGTAGGCCCATGGGATGGTATTTGACAGCGATCACAGCTGTTAGTTTGTGAGTTCACCAGCTCATTCATTGCCAACACATATTCCCTCATCAGATCTTCAGAGGTATTATATTTGTTAGTCATTGATCTTAGTTTCTCCTGTAGATGGTCCAGTTGAGATTGCAAGTCCTGTGTGTCAATGTCGTATTTCCTAGTACTTTGCTCCAAATTAAAGGAATACATATCTAACTGTTTAAGTAAATTTAACCTTTCCCTGTTAAGTTTAACATTTTTGATAAAGAACTTTTGTCTTTTTACCATTTTTTGCGTTTTAACAATGTATTTATTAATTTTTATGTATTTTTTAAGTTTATTTTTACTAGTGACTACCCTCACTGAATTACATGATTTTGATTCATCGTCACCTGTCAAATCAATAGTGTAAGTGGGGTTTATGGCAGAAACCATTGACGGGGCAGTAGACACCAGCTCATTGAACAGACTTTGATTCAGCGAGGCGGTGATGTTATGATTTTTAGTCTCAAGTTGTGTAATCTGACTTTGAGCCTCATGTAGCTGCTGTTGTAATAAGTGTTTCTGGCTAAGAGCTTGTTCATACTCTATGCTACACTGGCTGAACCCGTCCACAACAACCTGGAGCCTATCCCGGGCTTCTATGGCATCAGTGTATTGAATATATAACTGAGCCATTTCATTTTTCAACTTCCTATTCATTTCATTGGCATCAAAGAGCACTCTTTCATTGTCATCTATTTCCTTAATTAGTTGGTCACAGGACTCCCTTGACGCCTTTAATAGGCTCAAAGCCTCACTAAGTTTGGACTCTTCGAGGCGAGCACGGGCGCTGCGAGTCATAATCATGACGAAGGATAGCTTTTATAAGGAAGAGAAAACAATTTAGAAGAGCTAGGTAGTTGTGACAGCAATTTGAAAGAGGATTAGTGTAAAGGAAAATGAAATTTAATAAAGTAAGAAGTTCTGTAACCAAACCAAACTAAGGTTATGTTTACGTTCAAAGGTCATTGGCTTCAACAAATAGCCGTATTAAAAGTGAACAGTGTAATTTATTTTGTAAAGAACGCAAACAAACAAAAGCAAGTAAAATATTAAGTATTGTACCTGATAACAAGATGACAATGCAAAATTCACTTGAGCCGGTAACTGTCACTCATTCACATTTAAATATTTACACTTATTTTGCACTTAGTAAGTGAATCTAATACAAAAAATTGATTATTGTTCTATTTACTTGATGAGTAATTGGAAATAGGCTTGAAAAACATACGAAATTAAATATTTAAGATTAAAATAACAAGAACAAATTCAAATCAGATGTTAGCTGTAGTGTTGCCTGTAGTAGTTGAAAGTACTTTTTATGCGGTTGAAGCCACGTGCAGAAGCTAGTTTATTATAAACTAGTTAACCCCAGTGAACTTAGTAAAACATAAAATCACAGAGGTGTTCATATAGTATACCCAAACAAAACCAGCAACCGAAAATTTCAGTAAAATTGGGAAATTGTTATTTTTTTTACTTATTTGAACCATATCAAATAAATTGGAACAGAAAAGTGACCTTATGGCACTATGGCTATCTAATGAGTAGTCATCAAAGAGAATCAGTCTATATAATGAGTCGTCACCGGGCCGCTGGGCCGCGCTGACATTGGCTAGCTTGACCTATTAATAAATAGACATGGCAACGTTTTTATTGAAGATTTTTTGAAAAATGTGACCTATAATAAAAAGCCGTTCAATTAATTCTGCTCGTTATTCTGATCAAACTATTTTCAGGTTTTGCGCATTTAACGTTACACGTTGTATAAGCATAATCAGCCTATAATGTTCCTACTGCTGGGACACAGGCCTCCTCACTTCAAGAGGGAGTGGTAGATGTCACATGTTTTATTCTAGGACATCAGTCTGAAATATCTTTATTGTTTAACATATATTGTAACATTTGATATCCCGCAAGTGGGGCCTTGCTATGTTAGGTGATTATCAGTATAATTCCCTTTATAGTTTTTGTGCCCAATGTAGTTATAGATTTTGTATTATCAACTACACAGCTACTATGAAATTATAATATATACCTAATTCATCTGGTTGTAAGGATCCAAGTAGAGAAATAGAACAACATGTTGATACAAGTTTTGTTTGCTGGTCAATTTTACATTTTAAATAATATTATTGCTTCGTGATTTATATTATCTATCATCTATCAGATAATCTTGTATTCTGATAATCTAAACACATTCAAACATTGAATATTTGAATCATGTACACACTTTAGTGTTTCAATAGTAGTAAAACATAGACAAAAACGACATTGATAAGAACTTTTAGAATAATATTAACCTATAAAGTGGAATATTTAAATACAATTTATGGAATTGATGTTGTGGTGAATAAAGACTTCAAAATAATATGTTTTGGAGATGACATCAAGCAATATAAAAAGACTCAGTTAGACTACTGACCTAGTAACCTAGTAAGTAAATATAGTTTGGTCATGAACATGAACTAGGAAATATAAATAAATGGGTCACTCACCTATTTTGAAATTGTCATCTTGGAAGTAGAACTTGTTGATGAGCCTGGTGAGGATGTAGCCCAGCACGCGGCTGTTGTAGTATGTTATATAAACGATCCATAGTATCGCAGATATTAGCGACGTGAGCAGGAGGGCAAGGTTTCTGTCCATTTTAATATCCGCGAAGTCTATCGACGACGAATTCCATCTTTGCGCCACCGGATCGTCCATAGACCCGGTGAAGTTCTCCCTGAACACAATCATAACACGTAAAAACACTCAAACAATAATAAAACCTTCCTAAATAACTCATAATATGAAAATAAACATCACCCAATTACAAGGCTACGCAAATCGCTATAACTTACATGATGGTGGTTTAATTACTATACTGACACTTTTTACATTTTATACAATTAAACTGCCCTATAAAATCATACACTATACACATTTCTAATTCTATTTTTCTGTCTTTCTTATCAAAATCATAAATCACTGCCCATCCGTGGTTCACAGAACTTTGACAGATACGATTTGATTACGTTCCGTTTCAGCATAACTTTATCAATGCATTGAGTCCAGTTTGTTGAAAAAAATAATTTACTTTATATTATATTAGAAAGCTATAAAAATATCTACAGAACAAAATATCCAAAATTACAAATTTTATTATGAATCCCAATTTTCCTTAGACCTTTTCTTTTAACCTACAATTTTGTATTTTTTTTTGTGGCGATAAAATAATAAGAATTGTTGCTAGGAAACAAGTATTTTGTTATTTATTACTTTCATGAGGTAGTATTTTTACTACAATTTCAAGAAATTCACAACTTTGCGTTTATAAACAAGTTTATGTATCTAAACTCGTTTATTTTAAAATAAAATGGCAGAAGAAACAAAAGTTGTCCAAGAATCTGAGGCGTTTAAACCTAAAATCAGGTATTTAACTTTATATCTAATATTATATTCAGACAGGCTCGCTTAGCGCTAGCTAAGCTTAGCCTGGAAATTTGCGTTGGGTGGCCGCTTCTCTTGGTGGTCGAAGCTCTTGCCTTGCGGCATTGGTTGTTAAATCAACTTTGTGCAATACAACACTTGTTAGAATAATAGGATAAAAGGTGTATGATACCTAGACCTACCTATCCATTTATTGTTCATATGCCTGCTTATTGTAGAGGATGTCATAATGTAGTGTAAATTAATCGATGTTTGTAACGAATAATTTGGTACCAGCCTCATTACAGTATAACAAGGATCGCTGGATTTTGGCCTATTATGTCTCGCTCAGTATCTCTCCCATTATATTCAGTCTTATTAGTTGCGCGGATGGACGTAACGGAACGTCGGGGCAACCCAGTGTTCATCATACAGTAAGGCCCTGCGTGAGTCATCCTTTTAGGACGAATAAAAAAGATAAGTAAGTACCGGAAATAACTAGAAACAATTATGATGCTGAAACGCCTATTCGTGATAGACGAGACTCAAGTGGCAGCTACATATATGGTTTTATTATTATGTCGTTTACAAATTACTTTCAGTTATAAATAAGTAAGTAGTTATGTACATAATTGGGTTTCTTTGTTTTAATGTTTTATTTACTTATCTGCCTACTTACTCGTACATACATACATCAACAAAGAATTAAGTAGGTGCGTTGGATACACGCGATGACGCGACTACATTGCCTGCCTGTCTTAGGCACCTGTTCCACCACCGGCGATTAGCGAGAAGCGAAAAGGCTAGCAACTAAAAACGAGTTGTTTGTTTGGCGGAGTTCTCGCCGGTGGTGTGAACAGTCAGCTATCGACTAATTAATGTATGTATCTCTTTCACTGATACGGGACCTACAATCTTTTTTACGTTTCTTGAGCAAGAAAATAGTCGACAGCTAGTCGCTTCCCCGTCAGAGAGATGCCTTAGGGATTTTACCTCACGCTTGGCAGTTTTTGCAACCCCAAGACCATTGCGGATGAAGCAGTCACTCAAGGACTGATTATACTTCTTTAACCCTATTGCAATCCTGTGGCGGCATCTACATCGCCACATGCAATCTACGCATTACACTGACGTCACGCAAAAATTCTGCATCGCGCAACCAGAGTATTCCCGCGTGACTAACATTTATACAGCGTCCCGACATCAATAGTCGGGCGGTAGCCTACCAAACACAGCACAACACACCCGTCCGGTCGGAGGATCCTCCTATGTCTATGGAAAATTAGAGTGAACTTTACACCATGATCCTCATACCTGTATAATATACAAGGTGTAACTTAAATAACGCACAACCTCTTAAGGGGTCATTGTACTCATCATTATGAACAACTTTTACTATGAGACCAAACCTGAAATCGCGAAAAAAAATCAGCTGTTCCCTACATTTTGACGAGTTATGCGAACATAAATGTAGGGAACAGCTGATTTTTTTTTTCGCGATTTCAGGTCTGGTCCCATAGTAAAAGTTGTTCATAATGATGAGTACAATGAGCCCTTAAGAGGTTGTGCGTTATTTAAGTTACACCTTGTATAGTCGGCGGCACATAACTTGGCAAGGTTTTGCCGTAGTGGGAATAAGTTTGCGCATGTACACTTAGTGCAACAAAAAAAATATCAGTTTGATTGCTTGTAATTATTCTACGGTTATTTCCATAATTTATTTTAAACACGACTGTTTAGAAGGAAGTTAAAGAAAGGAGAGGAAAAGGGGAGGACTCTCTCTTGCCAAGTTATGTGCCGGCTACTGTACCTACCTATCATAACGCCTGATGCCGCGGCGGCCAGATTTCTCTTTTTCAAAATGACGGATTACATACATACAAAGCAATTGCAATTGAAATGGTTATAAATACTTATATTAAAAAAGTATAACTACTGAATATTACATTATACAATTTACATTATATTATATTAATTATCATTATTCAAACATTTTATATTATATCATAGTTACTATTTTTATAATTTAAATCACATTATATTAAATATCACAATCATTTTAAATAATTATTTTTCTTCAAGGAATTCTTTTACAGAGTAATACGTCTTTTTAATCAGAAATGTCTTTTAGCTTCCTTTTATAAATACCAGTTGAATGTAGGCTCTTAATGTCTATGGGTAACTTATTATATATTTTTATACCCATACCATCAAACGTTCAGGAAATAATTAGGGAGCATGAAATTAGCGAGTGTCGGTACCTCTGATGGCGCACCCTGCGCGGTCAGCCCCGCAACCACCACACCGACCAACTAAAACTTTAATTACTACCACGTTCCTACATGAGACTCTTCATTAAATTTTTCATGCCGTCACACCCACGAGAGAAGAAAAAATACTAATTATTTATATAGGTTGTTAGCAAGCATACATTCTCGCCTAGCCCTTATGGGACGCTTAATTGTTCCAAATAGGTCACAATATACGAATACGAAAGGAATACGTCAAATAACAAGTTACGGCCTGTATACGTATCTTTTCCTGCATTTCCAGGTGGTGTAACCCGCACAGGTTGGATTTGATGACGTTTGTGGGCAAGGATATATTCGCCGTAGCCCACGACCTCTATATCATTTTCTTTAACTACAGGACGAACACTGAAACGGTTTATGTAGCCAACACCGAGGAGACAGGAGATGGAGTGGATGCTTTAGCTGGTAAATTATGTGATGATTTGGTACTACTTACATACATATTTAGTAGGAGCTGAGGTTTTTTGGGTGGCAACAATCAGCGGGGCAGTTGCGTAACACATTATCAGTCGGGTTACCTATTTACGTATTGAGCAGACAAAGTTTTCCAATTTATGAAGCAATGGATTAGCAATTTGCTTCAAAATGATTCAGATTCCGATTGATAGTTTGTTACCCAATTAGGGTGCAGGTCTCGGGCCCCATTTGTAGAACATTGCTTAAGCATGAATCCAGAGCTTTGATAGGTATTGAGGAGGATCATTTTATTATGTATCTGGATGGCTTTGTCTAACTGACCTCCACGAATGTTCGACGAAAACATACGCTTAGCCTATCTTTCCATATTTTTATTTCAGGTCACCGTACTAACATCTTCGCCTTCGCCGAGAAGGCACTAAATCCCAGGATATTTGTTGTATCGTATCCGTCACTCGTAATCCTGGCCGAAATGAAAGGTGAGGTTTCCAGAATCGTTTTGCCAATGTTTCCATTTCCAGTTTCATTCCTTGTGGCATTACTCTTATGCCTTTTCTAAGTTAGAAGCGACACACCGAAGCAATAATTCAAAAGTATTTAAAACTAGCGACCCGCCCCGGCTTCGCACGGGTGCAATGGAGAAACTGATAATTTTAGAACCACTATTTCTCGTAAAAAGTATAGGATAAAAAATGGTTATTGTGGGTTATCCCTAAGAGATAGACATATACCATCACGGACTTTTTTGTAGACCTTTTTAAGGTGTACAATACTGTAGTACATTATTTTGATCTATCTCGACGGGTTCAGCCAGCGTTTACAATGTAAGCGTAAAAAATGTGTTTATTTACGACATCACATTAGAAACCTCTAAAATTATCAGTGTTTCTCTACTATATTATGCATTTATTATAAATATAAACCTTCCTCTTGAATCACTCTATCTATTAAAAAAAACCGCGTCAAAATCCGTTGCGTAGTTTTATAGATCTAAGCATATACAACGTGTCCCAGAAATCAACGTCAAGCCGAAAACGGGCAATAGGCCAAGTCGTGACAGCTATTAGAAAAATATAAAAAAAAATCTTGGTCATGTACTTTTCGAATTATAAGCATTCAAAAATAAATCTCAAAAAGTGACACCCTGTGATGATTTTTCAAGTCCTGTGACTACAGATAAATTGGCAAAAAAGCTTAGCTCTGCAGCATACGCCGTTAGGAAAATTCGTGACTTAACTGATTTAGAGACAGCCCGTTTAGTTTACTTTAGTTATTTTCATAGTGTGATGTCATACGGTATTCTGTTGTGGGGAAATGCCGCCGAAATTCAGATAATTTTTATTTTACAAAAAAGGGCAATTCGTTCCATTTATAAATTAAGTCCCAGACACTCCCTCAGAGACAAATTTAAAGAGATTAATATAATGACTGTGCCTTCTCAGTACATTTATGATAATCTTTTGTATGCACATAAAAATATTAATCTGTTTAAGAAATACAGTGATATCCATAATATAAATACTAGGAACAAACATAAATTTGTTGTTCCTACAACAAGGCTCAAGAAAATAGGTGGCTCGTTTAGATGCCAATGTATACGTTTTTATAATAAACTTCCTAGCCACATTCAAGAACTAAGCATTAATAAATTCAAATCTTTTATAAAGCTAAAACTATGCCACAAAGCCTATTATACTGTAAAAGACTATATTGAGGACAAAAACGCTTGGGATTGAGCTGCTCCAATAGGTCTAGACAGTGAATGTTGTTTATTTTTTATTTTGCTGATTTACACTTTTGTTATTTTTTTTCTTTCTTAATATCTATTTATGACATGACATGAACATTTACTGTTTAAAGTCTTATATTATTTGAATTATTGTGAATGTGAGGACTATGTGGGTCGTTGTTTCCGTTTTAATCATGGTCTGGCAGTTTGAGTGGTTTATGCGGTCTACACAAATGTTCTGTCCTTGGTATTGCTCGTCGAATCGTTGAGCTCCTTAAGTTCTGAGTTGAGCTGCACGGTTACTGACGAATGCGTGCACTGACTGCACAGGTCCACTCAATCTGTGTGGTTCTTCCCTCAAAATACCACTTCAGACACCAATCTACATGGTCCTCAAAGATCAAAGATGATGTCCGGATTTTTATATACACATTGACATTGATGAATTTTATATAAACAATGACATGGATATTTACTTTGTATAGTATCTTATTTTTATTATTATTATTGTGAGTGTGAAGACTATGTGGGTCATTTCTTTTTTCTTTTTTCCTTCTTAGTTAGTTTTAATCATGGTCTGGCAGTTTGAGTAATTTATGCGGCCTACCCAAATGTCCTTTCATTGGTATTGTTCGTCGAATCGTAAGGCTCCTCAAGTTCTGAGTTGAGCTACACAATTTTTGACAAATGCGTGCACTGACTGGACAGGTCCGCTCAATCTGTGTGGTTCTTTACTCAAAAGACCATTTCAGACACCAATCTGCATGGTCTTCACATGATCTGACCAAGATTATGTCTGGACTTTAAAAGAGACTGTGACCTCTGAGTTTGTTTCGGCCTTTCTTCTCAGAGTAGTCAGATAGGAAACGCCGACCTCATCTAGTTTAAAAAATATGATTGACATGTAAAAGTGTTTGTACAAACCTACTTACAGAAAATAAATCATTTATCATTTATCATTTATTTACATTATTAACATTTCGGTAGTTTTTTTCTCTGTGATCTAACCATGAATAACCCTTCTGTAAATTACAGTTAAAAGTTAAAACGTAACTGCCTCAGTTTTAAATTAAATGTTAGATTTTTGCCCAATATTGAATTCAAAATAATGACATCACCCAACTTTAACCGACTGTACTGAAAAAAAAATCTACTACACTATTTTGGCAAGTAACTTTAAAAGATGGCGCGTTTAGTCAGGATTCCAAAATGGTATAACACATACTAATTGCTACTTCTTAATTGAGGAAAAAAAGTACATTGTTGGTTTTAGGTGCATTTGAAATAAAATTCAGTCGTTGGATTTCTTTTATTATAATTTTTATTAAATCAGATTTACGAAGTTTTATAACAAATGTTCAAACTGTTTTCCTTCAGCTGCAATGCAAGTTCTACATCTCTTTAAAAATGATCGCGTAATAAGACGGGCGTATCTTCTTGAGTTGATGTATTCAGCGGCTTCTGCAATTCTTTGGCGCAGCTCGTCTAAATCTTGAATTGGTTTAGAGTACACTTTATCCTTTATCGTACCCCAGTAAAAAAAATCTATGGGGTTTAAATCGGGTGAACGGGCAGGCCACGAAATTGTACCACCCCGCCCAATCCACCTATCGGGGTATTCTCGATTGAGAAACTCTCGTACAGTGAGAGCATAATGCGCTGGGCAGCCATCTTGTTGATACCATGCTGCCGTAAATGTTCAGTGGCACTTCTTCCAATAATTCTGGTAATTGGTTCTGTAAGAAGTTCAAATAACCCTGGGCATTTAAATTCTCCGGCAGCTCGATTGGACCAATAACTTTACCATTCAAAATTCCCGTCCACATATTTACTTTAAACTGGTACTGAGATCTATCTTCCCGCATCAAATTTGGATTTTCCACGTGCCATTCGTGCAAATTGTGGAGGTTCATGTAACCGTCCTTTTTAAATGTTGATTCATCGGACCATAGAATTTTTTCAAAGAATCGCGGGTCCTCTCGGTGCCTCTGCAACATCGTTCGACATAATCGTACTCTCCCTGGGTAGTCTCGGGGTAGCAGACTTTGTACTCGTCGTACATGGTATGGGTGAAACTCGTTCTTTTTTAAAATACGATGTGCAGTACTTTTGGGGACTCCTATGCTCTGTTCAATTCCACGTACTGAGATACTTCTGTCTTCTTCAACTGCTTGCAAGACTTCGGCTTCGTAGGGCATAACGGGTCTTCCCTCGCTAACCATTTGGCTAGGAAATCGACCCTCTGATAATGACCGATGCACATTAATAAATACTCGATGATCGGGATGACGCTCAGCATTCAGGTATCTCTCACGATACACTCTTGCTGCGGCATTGGCGTTGCATAAGCATTCTCCATAAATGAGATGCATGTTGGCGTATTCCTGTGCGGTGTATCGAGATGGCATGATAAAACACTACACAAACACGGGGTTGCGATTAAAACAAGTCCGGGGTTGTCAGAAACGGTGCAGATAAATCCAAATTACAATGCAAATCAAGTCCAATAAACAAAGCCACAGTTGTAAGTACGAAGTCAATACGAATAGAAAAAGATGTGCAGTCAACGAAAGAGCGTAACGTACTGCAGTATTGCACAATTTGCCGACGCATCCCTGTTTAGCTAGAGTAGCGTCTCTATCTGTTTCACTCACACATATGAAATGATGTGTCAATCCGTCTCCCTCTTAGTTAGATAAAAGTAGCGTCACTATCTATCTCGCTCCCACTTGTCAAAGTAGCGTCACCTCACATTAGCTAAAATGAATCTTTCTCGCTCACACTAGTCAAAATAACGTCACTCTTCGTCTCAATCGAACTTTTATGAAATACGGCTTCATAAAAAAAAAATGTTTTTTCTCAATTAAGAAGTAGCAATTAGTATGTGTTATACCATTTTGGAATCCTGACTAAACGCGCCATCTTTTAAAGTTACTTGCCAAAATAGTGTAGTAGATTTTTTTTTCAGTACAGTCGGTTAAAGTTGGGTGATGTCATTATTTTGAATTCAATATTGGGCAAAAATCTAACATTTAATTTAGAACTGAGGCAGTTACGTTTTACTTTTAACTGTAATTTACAGAAGGGTTATTCATGGTTACATCACAGAGAAAAAAACTACCGAAATGTTAATAATGTAGTCACAGGACTTGAAAAACCATCACAGGGTGTCACTTTTTGAGATTTATTTTTGAATGCTTATAATTCGAAAAGTACATGACCAAGATTTTTTTTTATATTTTTCTAATAGCTGTC
Source organism: Eremobia ochroleuca (assembly GCA_949629135.1). Classification (NCBI taxonomy): domain Eukaryota; kingdom Metazoa; phylum Arthropoda; class Insecta; order Lepidoptera; family Noctuidae; genus Eremobia; species Eremobia ochroleuca. Next base: position 1,861,945 of record OX451393.1, read on the forward strand.
ACGACTTGGCCTATTGCCCGTTTTCGGCTTGACGTTGATTTCTGGGACACGTTGTATAGGGACAGACAGACAGGGAAGCGACTTGGTTTTATAGGTACTATGTAGTGATGATGCAAAGGCGTTGCAACCTAACTTCCGCCACATATTTTCCCTATAATCTGTCCAAGATTATGTCTGAACTTTAAAAGCGACTGTGACCTCTGAGTTTGTTTCGGTCTTTCTTCTCAGAGTAGTCAGATAGGAAACGCCGACCTCATCTAGTTTATTTTTTTAAATTATATGATGTGTAAAAGTGATTCCGATATCCTATTTACACAATAAACATTTTAATAGACTTTAAAAAAGGAGGAGTTTCTATATGTCTGTCACGCGATATCTCCGGCAATTGTAAATCGATTTAAAAAAAAAAATAATGGATTGGGTATTCCTCAAGGGGTGGTCCCATATAAATTTTATTAACTTTTCTTGGGTAGTTTTTGAGCTAGCTTCAATAATAGGTATTTTTGCCACTTAGTTTATATTGATGATATTATTATAACTTCCTGTCGCTGATATTTACATAGCAAGTAGTGTTATACGAACTCGTGTGTAAGTACAACTTAAAACTGAAAAATAAAAACTGTTTTACCATAAAATAACAACAGATTTCCAAAAAAGACACTACAAAGTAAAAAATAACTTTAATTTCTTTTTTGGAAGTCGGTTGTTATTTTTTTGTGAAAAAGTTTTTTCATTTCAATAGTTTCACCTCTGCCTACCCTTTGTGGAATACAGGCGAGAGCTTATGTGTGTTATTTCCCGTAGATGTGTCGCTAGAGACTTATGTATCTAGTTATTTCTAGAAACGGACACAAAAAGATATAAAGGGATTTGCATGATGGAAAGCGACCTGATCGCGGGGATCACGGGCTTCCCCGGCTACCTGGTGAGTGTGTGGTGTTGGCGCACCAACCAGCGACTGTACCGCATCGAGAGCGGCGTCAAACAGCGCAGGCAGATGTTCATGTGAGTCTCAACATTAAAACTATTTCTATATCACAGACATCTAAATAATATTTAGATTTCTGTGATCTATACTAATAATAGTGCTGAAGAGTTTGTTCGGAGAGGCTTGTGGCTAAGTAATAACAGCCGCACGGCTCGATCGATCAGGTTAAGCTATAAGTACTTGCCGCGGTTGGTCCGTGGATGGGTGACCATCTTCACATACAAAGACCCCTTCGTGGCTCGGAAAGAACGTTAAGCCGTTGGTCCCGGCTGTCATTCGTGGATCTCATTGGCAGCTTTTATCTAACCACTGCTAAGTACTTACATTCTCCTTTTTGTGCCATGCTTCCCTAGTCTGTGTGAGTCTCATCCACGTCTTACCTCGAGTCGTAGATCATCCCGCCATCTGTTCTTATATAATTATACGCTTTATAATAGCTGTAAAAAATCGTGTAAAGGATCCGAGAGTCGCTCCTTCTGCCCTTCACTGTGATTATATTTTTGTATTGGCCCAGACTGGACCTTAATTGGGGGTACCTTCTGACTACGGGAATATTGAAGGTCAAAGTAGAAAATAAGTTTTATATACATATAACTTAACTTCAAATACCCCTTGGCCACTGTACCTTTGCAAGCACCTGTCCGTGAGTATCAATCAGTACAAGGTACGCTACCCATGTCGACATACTACTGATTTCCACAACGCTGCTAGTGAGTTCCGTGTTGACCAGGAAGCGGACGCCGCCTTGGGAGAGTACGTTCGTGGAAGTAGAATAGGTGTCCTGACTCCAGTGGTGATGAAATGAAATACACAAAGTACCTGCCTGGGTTCGAATTCACGACCTACAACTCGTAAGTCGGGGCTCATATCAGTGGATCACCACTGCTCACTGAGGCCATGAGTGATGGGTATTTTTCTACAGTATAATGCTACTTCTATGGATCCCCCTTTTAGAATGTTGTAAATGACCAGGGCCAGTCGCACGCACATGTTGGTCTGCCAGTGTTGGGGCGACGGCATGAACGTGTGGGAGGTGGCGCGTTGCTACAAGAAGTGCTTCGTGCTCAAGAGGCCGAGGCAGGAAGTCACCAGCTGGGAGGTCTCGGAACCTTCGATCACTGGTGTCTGCTGGAGTCTCGATGGACAGCTGTATGCTATCAATCCGAAGGCCAACTTGTACAGTGTAAGTTTTTAAGTCAAAGTCAAATAATGTATTTCAATTAGGCACATTAAAGGCAGTTTTGAACGTCAAAACAAGAATATGGAATTGATTCTAGTTGTTCGTGTAAAAGACTTAAATATTCTTTGTTTTTTTAATCACTGCTTCATTGGTCTAGAGAAGAGGTCACAAAACAAGTGCTGAACGTTAGGTCTTGGGTTTGATTCCCAGGTCAGGCTGTGTTATTTTCATAAAGTGTTCACTTAATAGGCTCTCCTCCTGAGCCGTGGGTCTTGGTTGATCATAGCTGGCGAAATGCCGTCGCACTAGCTAGAGGCACGGTGCGGCCGCGACCTTGCGTGATTATAAATATAATTCTTTTTTTTACGGTTTTGGTAATGTGAAACCAGTGAAACTCTTTGTTTTCTGTCCTGCAGATTAATTCGGATGGCATAGGGTTAAACAGAGTATTGGAGTGGTCAGACGAAGAAATAGAAGGAAACCGAAATACCAGTTTGTGTGCCTTCCTCAGTGGCGTACTTATCTACGGACCTGATGAGCGCTTAAGGGTGAGTTGTGAGAAATAATAATACAGTACTAAATTAATATACTCATGTAGGTGAGTATACTTAAGTACATAATTTCACTCCGCACAAAACAATATTTGTCACAACACCAATCTCGTTTGCTCGACGTCCGTATGCTACTGCAGGGATCCAGTAGAATATCAGCGGCAGCTATGTTTGCCTGACACTGGTTTATCATTTAATTGTGCTTTTGTATGTTGTCTTTTGTGTGCACTGAATAAATGAGAATCTATCTAATAATAATATCTCTAAGTGAAAAAATGGTTACTAACATTTTGTTACTTACGCTTCGACTCTAAAACTTCATCCCCACCTGATTTCAAGTAGGTACATTTTGTGGTGGATCTGAGTCTTGGCACGTGACTTCGCACGTGATCGCGCTTTGACTATAATTATGGATTAGGCTACGTACGCGTGTGTGTGACCGGTGGCTTGCTTAGCTAGCACCTAGCTTGCTTAGCCCATCCTTCCATACCCGCTATGTGGCTAGCGAAGCCACCAAGCGCGGAGTGCGGCCGTTTGCGAAAATTCTAGTGTTTTTTCTCTAGGCGTTAAGAGGGTTTATCCCTTACAGCCATGTTGGAGATTCAAAATTGATGATTTCCGACGGACAATAAAACCATAATGTGTTTAATTTATAGATGAGATATTGACGTCATATTATTGGGAATTTTATAATCTAGTGCATGGCTGAAAAATATTTTCAATTTTTTGTATAGTTTTCTCATCAGAACCGTTTTTATGCAAGCCTTTTTTCAATCTAGCGATCGACGGTCTAAGCAGATGCGAGATATTAGTAAAACCGTATACGACAAACATATAACAACATTACATTATAAAAAATAATAACATTTATTAGTGCATGGCTGAAAAAAAAACACGATTACTGTAAGTTTTCATTCAAGAAAAGTATATTCAAAAGTATCAATTGTAGCCACTTTTCGAGATATTAAACGTGTTAGTTTATGATGAAATCTGAAATATTTATATTTTCTTTTAGACCTAGTAAATTAAGACATTTATGTTCTAAAACATGGTTCAAGTATTTTTTTAATAACTTATATGTTTATTTTACTATGAATTATTTAGTATTGCTAGAGCGGCGCGCTGAGCGGTGGCATGAATCCGCGCCGATTATATAGCAATACTAAATAATTCATAGGAAAATAAACATATAAGTTATCAAAAAAATATTTGAACCATGTTTTAGAACATAAATGTCTTAATTTACTAGGTCTAAAAGAAAATATAAATATTTCAGATTTCATCCTAAACTAACACGTTTAATATCTCGAAAAGTGGCTACAATTGACACTTTTGAATATACTTTTCTTGAATGAAAACTTACAGTAATCGTGTTTTTTTTTCAGCCATGCACTAATAAATGTTATTATTTTTTATAAAGTAATGTTGTTATAAGTTTGTCGTATACGGTTTTACTAATATCTCGCATCTGCTTAGACCGTCGATCGCTAGTTTGAAAAAAGTCTTGCATAAAAACGGTTCTGATGAGAAAACTATACAAAAAATTGAAAATGTTTTTCAGCCATGCACTAGATTATAAAATTCCCAATAATATGACGTCAATATCTCATCTATAAATTAAACACATTATGGTTTTATTGTCCGTCGGAAATCATCAATTTTGAATCTCCAACATGGCTCTAAGGGATAAACCCTCTTAAGCACCTGTGTGTTTCTGTTACTGTTCAAGCAGTATGGTTATGGAATGACTTGCCCGTGTCGGTAAGGCGTGCTCAATCTTTGAGTTATCGGTGCGGTGCGGCGCCGGAGCGGTGCCGCAACGTCATCCTACATACAAATCACTATGCCAAGTCACACGATGCGTTGGGCCGCAGTGCGGCGTTCGCACCGTAGGCGCGCCGCGCTTGTGACCTGCGAGACGAGGCGAGGAGGGGTGCGGTACCGGAGTGCATCGTGCCGCAACCGCAGTATTGTAGTAGCATTAGAAAACGTTTCTTTCGCTCCATAGTTGTTGACAGACTGAAGTGACCCTACACACTGTCACTGACTTTGCGGCATAGAACTATTATTACTCGTAGTACTTTATCTCAGTGCTTTGCGGCGCCGCGCCGCACCGCGGTAAACAGTGTTCTACTGCGGTGCCGGACCGCCCCGTGTGGCACCCTATATCTCGAATTAATTGCGGTGCGGTGCCGCACCGCACCGTCAACGCATGGTGTGGCCTCGCTCTAAGTGCGTTCGTAGCCTTAGCGTTTAATACGAAAAGTGACTAAGAATAAAGTTTTGTATGAAACGTTACCTTTACAATACAATGTTCATATTCGTATATGAAATGTGAGCATGCCTTTCATAAGCTAGGCCTTGAATCTATAGTCAACTGACATACATCTACACTGTGTTACTTACTTCATCAACCAGTACCTACGGAAACAACCGGAGGGGAAGACATGGAGGGTGGAGTGGTCTTACATTCCGGATGACGTGGTAGCTCGTCTGGTCAGCAACTCGTTCTGCGACATGGCCACCATGTGGACCGAAACCGGCTTTGTTTACAAGATCACCGCAGAAGTGGAGGAGAAGATTGAGGTTCAACTCTTCACCCTCAAACTGAGGTGAGGAATTTCATTATCGATGTCAAAAATAAGTCGATTGGGCGATGCTGTGACGTGTTAGCTGTTATCATACTGCGAGATAGAGATGGAGGAATACAGGACGAATCACTATCTCTTTTTCGAACAGAACAATGTTGGCTTCATAATGAATGTGAAATTGTGTAAGTAAGCCCAATGTAGCACAATATTTTATATACGACCTACTTTAGGTAGGTAAGTATCTATCAGCAAAAATAACTCTAATATGAATTGCTAACCGCATGAACCGCATGACGGAGGCTGCTGAAGAGAGTAGGTACTTTAGGACATTGCTAATTTTGCCAAAGGACTTGCTTAACAGCAACAACAACTACATTTATTCATACTCAGTTTCGATGATCACCTAGAGTTTTTTTTTTAATCGTAGGAATATAATGAAGATGCAGCTGATTGCACCTGACTTCAAGTACATAGCCCTGATGAATACTGCTGGCGTTTTAACCATATATGATGTATATGATGAGCATCTGGTGAGTACTTCTGCCTTATTAGCCAGCTTACTGCTTAGTGTTGTTCTTTTCCTGCGTTCCTCCCTTCGTCAGAGCTGAAGGCTTTAAATTCTTTTGACAACTTCTATTCAGAACTTGCTATACAGAACTATGTTCAATATCATAAAAATGTCTACTTATCAAAGAACAGCATGCCAGCTTCACACCCTCCAATTTGCAGGTCCTAATGAAAATCGCAAAAGGCTATGACGTGTCGTTTGTAGCGAGTCCGGTGGAACCATTGCTGGCGGTCTTCGGCGAAGTGAACGGTAACTACGGCGTGGTGCTGCGGTTGTTCAGCCCGAACCCGCCGGAGCTGAAGAGACAGGATCGCAGGAGTCTGACGCATCAGATCGTGTCACTGGTGGCCTTCGCACCTGATGGCAAGTTCATGGTCGCCGCTGCAATGTCCGCGGGCCATATCTTCATTTTTAAGGTAAAATTGTAAAGGTTATGCAAACAAGATAGAAAATAATTTTGAGCATTGCGGTTAAATACCATGGGCTCTTAAAAGAGTTGTAAGATAGTTCTTTCGCCGTAAGTAGTAACTATTGATTTCTTTTGTAAAACAAAATGAATTTAAGGTGTCAGCAACGGGCATTTCGGATAATATTGTAATTATGACACCAGCATAGAGCTATTCACAATCACTGGAGACGCTTCCGTACCGCATCGAACATCTATCAGTGCTATCGTAGGAATCCTCTAAACGCTTTGCACAAGTCAAAAACCAGAAAATGTTGTCAGTTTATCAAATAGACGACCGCTATTCTTCCGATAGCTGTTTGCTATCAAAGGCAAGGCAAATCATGTGCTCTAAATGTGTTATTTTCTATACGATCGTTTCGATGGTTGTGAGACTAGTTTCGGGACCCTGGCGAGCCACCCTTAATTGCCACTTTAATCGACAATAGTGGTTTGTACGATAATCCATCTGATCTATGACACCCTTTGGTCCCTTCAATCCAGGTCAGCGAAGACTACCAACTAACTCTGATGCGGTACACGGAGCTCGGCCGAGGCTTGGCCGACTGCTTCCTCATGATGGTTGGCAAAAACATGCGCTGCTTCAGCCTCGTGCTCTTCTCTGAGAAGTATAGCATTGGTAAAACTCGATGCATGAACTTATTTATTTACAGTTTTAAGCTCAGCATTGGACACTCTCTTAGCTAGATAGACCGCAACGGACTTAAAAAGTTAGCGGGTCGGATTGGATTGCGGAAGGTGGAAAATGACAGGAACTTCGCAGAGGCCTGCATCCAGTAGTACGCAGGGACACATATCAAGCTATACATTTCCAGTACAACCTGACTTCGCAATGTACTTGGCTTTTCGTACGATGAGAGGCCAGCTAAAACTGGAAATTTATAGCTTGATATGTCGTCGAGTGTACCAGCCTATCCAATGGACTGCGATAGATTGAGTTGATCACAATATTATTATTAGGTCTTTACCTATGAAATTGCCGTTCTGCAGTACTGGCCATTTCAAATCAAAATAATTTTTGTTTGGCTAAGAATTATAATTTCAAATTAATTTTATTTTAAAAACATGGAATTTTGTTTCCAAAAGTAGTCATTTGTTTATTGATTAGTGTTACATTTTCATCGCATTTCAATCTTTTTCGTCATCATGGATACGTTAAAAATTCGAGTAATTATGGAATATGAGTACCGTCGTGGCAGCAACGCGGCACAAGCGGCACGCAACATCAACGACGTTTACGGAGCTAACACTACAAACCAACGCACCACCTGTTATTGGTTTGCTCGCTTCCGTTCTGGAAATTTCGACCTGCATTTTGCAGGTCGACCGAAGACTTTGAACCTCGCGGTCGTCCGAAGACTTTGGTCGACAGTGACGACTTAAAGGCGATTGTGGAAGCTGATGATACACAATCTAATGCTGAATTAGCAGCAGCTTTCGACGTTAGCGTCAAAACAATATTGGTCTATTTGCGTCAAATTGTCAAGGTAAAAAAGCTTGACAAATGGGTGCCCCACGAACTCAATGATCGCCAGCGCGAAGTACGCGTCGAGACGTGCCTTGCACTGCTCAACAGACACACAAATGAAGGAATTTTGAACCGCATTGTTACCTGCGATGAAAAATGGATTCTGTTTGATAACCTCAAGCGCTCAGCAAGTTGGTTGGATCCTGGTTCAGCACCTAAACAATGCCCTAAACGAAAACTTACCCCTAGAAAAGTGATGGTCACTGTTTGGTGGTCTAGCGCCGGTGTGATTCATCACAGCTTCTTACCAAACGGGGAGAACATTACTGCAGATGTGTACTATGAAAAACTGAACACAATGATGGAGAAGCTGGCACATCTGCAACCAGCATTGGTCAATCGCTCGTCTCCTCTGCTCCTGCACGACAACGCGCGACCTCACACTGCACAGCAGACGGTCTCCAAGTTGCAAGAGCTGGGGTTGGAAGCTCTCCGTCATCCGCCCTACTCACCAGACCTTGCGCCTACAGACTACTACTTTTTCCAGAATTTGTATAACTTCTTGGCGGGAAAAAAATTCAATACCCGAGAAGCAGTACAAAATGGCTTTGAAGAATTATTAGTTGCCTCCCGTCCAGCTGATTTATTTAAGAAGGGCATCAATCAAAGACTATATTCTCTATGGCATCAATAAACTGCCACTGCGTTGGCAAAGATGCATTGATTGCATGGGTGATTACTTCGATTAATACAATTAAAAAACACATGAAAAAAATTCGTTTAATTTTTTTCATACAAAACGGCAATTTCATAGGTAAAGACCTATTATTATAAAGGCGAAAGTTTATGAATGTGTGTGTTTGTATGTTTGTTATTTCTTCACGTTCAAACGGCTAAACGGATTTGGATGAAATTTGGTACACAGATAGTTTATAACCGAGACTAACAATTTATAGGATACTTTTTATCCCGATATTCCCACGGGATCGACACTTATGCGGGTGAAACCGCGGGGCGCAGCTAGTTGATTCATAGAATGCGTAAGAGGAGGAACTGAGGCGGGGTAGGGAATCTCGGGTAGGGAAAGTTTTTTTACTAGTGATAGAAATATTCGATCTCTTACTGCCCATGTCTAATCTGTATGTTCACTGTATGTTGTACAAACCTTACAGAAATAAATCATTTATCAACTTTGTTCTAAAGGCGAGCGCATTATCTGCGTGAACGCAGAGACGGGCAAAGACAACAAGTTCGCGGGCAAGATGCAGGGGCCGTACACCAGATTGTTGCCGCTCAGCACCAAGGATACCATCCTCGCCATCCCCCACCTCAGCAAACAGATGCATATTCTCAGGCTAACCGGAGAAGTAAGACACGTGTACGGGCTTTTGCATCGTCGAAGAAATTTTGGCTGATTGCGTAACACACCATCAGTAGCAATGGCTTTCATTTTGACAGTTCAATACCATTCATTGCGTTATTTACGTTGTTGAGCAGACACATTTTTCAAAAATGTCAGTTGAATTAGAGTGCTGGTGAAATAGAATAGAATAGAATAGAATAGAAAGACTTTATTTCGGACTCAAGTATCCATATAGTGTTAGTAACATACAAAAAATAAGTTATTGCCTAGTGTTAGTACAAATCAACCTCCGCACAAACTGCTGTACAATTGGAGAGCCGAGGCTCCAAATGATTGGTGTCATCACTTACTTTTATGTTGGCACTGAGTTGCGCTTCGTTCTGTACTATTTGGGCTATTCCGGAATGTGGACAACAATTGATTGAATTATCAATTTGTTGATCGCTTAGGCCGATGACTTTTTCAATTACTTTCTGTTTTTTTTATAAACCGTGAAGAAGGTTAGTCAGCATTATGCCAGTGCATCAGTTGCCTCGCCTTTTCCCAACTATGTTGGGGTCGGATTCCAGTCTGACCGGATGCAGCTGAACACCAGAATTTTACATGGAGCGAGTGCCTATCTGACCTCCACAACCCAGTTACTGGGTAATACGATACCCCTAGGTAAGACTCGTTTGTCAGACTTTCGGGCTTCTGACTACACGTAATGACTGTCAAAGATCCATGAATGACAGCCGGGACCAATGGCTTAACGTGCTTTCCGAGGCACGGAGGGGTCTCGGTACGTAAAGATGATCACCCATCCACAGATCAACCGTGGCAAGCGTAGCTTATTTAGCCACGGGCCCCTCTAGCATTATGCCAGTGCACTAATCATAAATTATTTGTGTTCAGAAAGGGACGACCGTATCCGTGAAGATGGGTCCCATCATCGACTCGGGCCACGAGATCAAGCAGTTCGATGGTTTCAGAAGCGAAAATGCGCTGCTGACCTTTGGCTTTGACGGCAGTGTCGTACTGAGGACGCCTGATTGTCCTCAGGAATACCGTAAGTCAGGATGTCACTTCTATTATGACGCACGAGATATACTTTAAAAAGTATCTACAGCAAAAGAACGTGTTGGAAAATGACGACAGGTACAATACGTCGAATTAAGTAAATATGGGAATGGGACATCGAATAACAGAAAAAGATTGTTCCAACATGTACGAATGAGACAGAGATGATGCAAACAAAGCCGATTTTTTTCCAAAACCTGGTTATTTACTATAAGTAGTCAAGTATTTGACAAGCGAGGAAGCAACATGCTTCTTCGTACAGCTCTCCTGCAAACAGCCTTATAAGGGACTTCTGCTTTACTCAGTTACATACAGCTTAGTTAGCTACCTTAAACCTTTGTCTTAGTTAGGTAGAGAACGAAAGTAAAATGTATTTGCATAGATTTAGAGTGATATGAGGAACAGGGTTAAAATATAAAGTTAATAATAAAGTTCAAAGGTCTCTGGAGGATCCTCCGACCAGACGAGTGTAGTGTCTGGTGGGCAACTGCCCGACGAATGATATCGGGACTTTATATACAACATTATTTTTAGTATATTGCAAACCTGAATATAGTTTGTTCAGAATAAGTAACTGAATCGATTCCAATAATTTTTACACCGTGTTATATTTTGCCCCAAAAATATTTTAAAAAGGTAACAAGTTGGACACCGAGCGACACTAAGTACATACAGCACAGGTCAACACAGGTCACAGCCCGTCGGCCGGCGGCGCGTGTTAAGTGGTAACCAACTTTTTGTACGGACAATCAGGTAGCTTATAAGCTTATAACTTCGTGATTTTTCATGATACAGTTTTGAAATGTTGTACATAACATAAAAACACTAGACACGTGTTTCGTGTTTTCCGTATATTAAAAATAATGTTGTATATGCTAGTTGCGCGGTAAACTCTGCTTGCGCGATGCAGGATTTTGCGTGATATCAGTGTGGTGCGTAGTTTGCATGTGGCGATGTAGATGCCGCTACAGATTGTAGGTACTTAAAATAAGTGGTTGCAATACAATGAGCGATCCCTGTACAATCTACCTTAAATTAGGAATGCAAACATTAATAAGTAGTGGATGCGATGAATGAAAACGCTTAGCGATCCAAATACGTTTCTTGACGTACAATACGACATTTTATAATTTCGTAACAGAGCTGAAGCTGACCATGACGCATCGCTACGAGAGCGGCATCAAGAGCGCGCTGACCGACGCGTGCGCGCGCTACGTGCTGCACCTCGGCGCAAACAACACGCTGGCGTGCGCCTTCCTGCGCAAGAGTCACTACCCGCACGACGAGCTCGTGCATCGGCCGCCCGACAAGGAGCTGTACCACGTCGATGAAGACGCAGACATTAACGTGATAAACATCATATACAAGAGTGATAGTGAGTGCTTTGCTTACGATGTTGTTACCTTTATCGACCAGCATCCCAATTGCAACATAATTCCAATCACAATTCGAAAGATTCTGAGGGAAATGAATAAACCATTGCTAATGTCATGTTATATTAAACCTAAATTTACAACTTTTTACGGTAGAAGAACTGAGTTGCGAGACTTGGTTTTTTTACAAGTTATCTTTTTGATGGCATTTATTTATTCACGACCAACCTAGCTTAGCTAATAGCCCCAGCGTGCGTTGCAATACCTATTTTTTTCTTTTTAGCGCGCTTTTATTAGCTTCACTTGTGACAATGTAACAAAATCTTTGAGGTCAATTTTAATCTACTTCTAATTGTCGTATCGAAATGAAACTTTGTATGTGTATGTAGTTCGGAAGACAAAACTATATTTTGGTATCTTGGAGCTGATCTGATGATGGAGCCAGGAGGAACTCTTCAGTGGCTACTTGTAAACCCCTCGCTCACATGATTTGTTTTGACAAGTCCAATAGATTGCACTTGGTGTCGAGGTTCTAATGATAGAGCCATGAGCTGGATAGTGGAACACTTTGGGGGCAACTTGTAGACCCCCTCGAGTTTGCTGGTACTTTGCTAATCGTCATTAACTTCGTTGGCGTTATACTGAAGAATATATACTAGACGCAAAAGTTAAAAATAAAAATGTAGTTTTTTGTAATTTTTCGCGGTTACGATATTGGTCCCATGGAGAAAGTTGTTCAGATTGATGGTCTGTACCACACCCTTAAATTTGGCGGGTCTTTGAAAACTAACCCTGTATATATACAACGTGTAACGTTAACTGCGCAAAATCTGAAAATAGTTTGATCAGAATAACGAGCAGAATTAATTGAACCGCTTTTAACATAGTTCACATTTTTCAAAAAATCTTCATTAAAAACGTTGCCGTGTCTATTTAAGTCAAGCAAGCCAATGTCAGCGCGGCCACGGTAATATTATAATATTACCGTGGCGCGGCGCAGCGGCCCGCTGACGACTCCTCCCTCGATAAAGCGTCGTCGCAGACGCAGGAAACAATCAGAATGGCCAGTAAAACTAAAACCTTTACAATTTTTTGGGACTGATTTTCTCTCTGAAATATGTCAATTGAATTAAAAATCAGTTGGGGTGTGTGAGGTTTTGCGCATTTAACGTTAGGGGGAAGTCCCGTAACGCCGGACGGCACCTAACGCCGGACACTCTTATTATCTCGACAAGTTAGAATGTGAACGATTCAAACACGTGTGAAAGAGGCGCAGGGGGGCATAACGGTACAGAGTCACATGACGCAGTTTGTTAGTGACGCTGAAGGCAACATCGGGAGCGGTCGGTTTTTCTTTTGGCGGAAAAATACTGCGTCATATAAGATCAAGGTGAGTGTTACAGCTACATTTTGGTGTTTTAAGTCTTTATGGTTTTTGTTAATTAAGATACGGTTCCATTATTATTCGTATTCTATATTTTTATTTGTTGATTTTCAAAACGGATTACGTATAGATTACGTAATTGTGGTACTATCCTGTCCCCTAGTACCGGACAAAACGTTGTCCCTTAACGTCGGACAATGAAAAAAAATATTTTTCTCGTAAATAATTGGATTTATTGTAAGTAGTAATTTTTGTACGTTATTTCAGACGATAAAAGAACAGAGAAACGTTGCAATGGAGGAGAAGAAAAAGAAAGGAAAATGGGACAAAAAAGTTTACAAACTGCGATAGATAAAATTTTGTCCAAAGAACTGAGTTTGGGAGTAGCTTCATTGTGTTACAACATCCCAAAAAGTACTCTACATGATAAGGTATCGGCATTGAAACGTGGAGAAGAAGTGACGTTGTAAGCAAAGATCGGTAAATTCACTAACACCTTCTCACCCGAGTACGACCAAGTTTTAGTGAATCACGTAAATTACTGGATACAGTGCTCCAGCTGCCATGGGTGGGCTCATGAAGAATGTGCAGTCATTCCTGAGTCTTCAGACGACTACATTATGTGATCGATGCCAGATATTTTAAGAACGTCCGGTGCTAGGAATTCGAACTGAAGTCCGTCCGGTACTAGGTGCCACTTCAAGCAATTGCATTTTTTTACACTAATGTTTAATTTTTGTTTTTGAATAAGATTATGCAGAAGTTGCATTTTTGTTAATTTGTGTTCATTCTACAGTTAGTCAACTTAACTAATTAATAAATAAAATTACATTTTTCGAAACAGTTTTTATTTTATTTCCCGAAAACCTTAGGTGTCCGTCACTAGGGGACTTCCCCCTACATATTGTATAGATGATGACGACGATTTATTGAAAAATGCTCACCCATTATAGGTTCTTAGAAAACAGGCAATACTCGAATAAGTTTCTACTTATAGCAAAGCCCTCGACTAGCTTTAAATTCGGTCACACAGATACCGAAAAACCGTAAACTACATTTCCAAATAGCCATCACTTTTGTTTTCTTCTTTAATTTGTAAGTAATTGAATATGATTTGCATGCCAACCAAAAATACTCCCTCTGTTACGGAGACAGACCTACCACGCGGGCTCGGTGCGGTTTGGGAGATGTAAAATATCTTCGAATTTTTGGTTCTGGGCCATGCCGGTTTCCTCACGATGTTTTCCTTCATCGTTTTGCGAACAGAATTCATTTACACTAAGTAAAGCACCTGTCTCTCTGTGACGGTAGAACATGGTGGAATTTATTATAAAAACATACCAATTACCCCTGTTTGCAAACATTTAGATGATTAATGTTTTTTCCCCAGAGAACATAGGTACATAAACTCACGCCTTCTTCCCATGGTGTAGGCAGAAACTACAGAACGTCACCTGCTACGATCCTAAGTATACTCCTTTTGCCTCATGTACGTTCATACATCTGGTGATCTCCCCAGAGAACTACCTAGAAATACAAGAAGATAGGAGAGTGGCCCAGGAAGCTAGTGACTACAAGTATCAACGTGAGGAGGTCCGCAAGGGGTTCGCGACGCTACAGGCGAAGCTGGTCGAACTGTTGGAGGAGAACATTAATGAGCGGCCGCTGCATCAGCTCTCGCTCTCAGAATTCAACCTGCATCAGGAAGCCAAGAAGGAGAGGCTCAAAGCGGTAAGATTATTGCTTTTATTATAATTTACTAGCTTTGCCGCAATTTAGCCCACATGGATGTCGGAAAATATTTGTATTACCTGGATTAAAAAAATAAAAATCCAGGTTAAAAACTAGGTATGCGTGTGCAGTGTGCCAAATTTCATCCAAGTCCGTTCAACTGTTTTTGCACCAATCCGGAACAATCATCCAAATCAACAGACAAACTAACAAAAAAAAATCGTTTTTATGCAGATTCTTCAGATAGCTAGCAATCTAATATATAAATTGGTAAATTATGAATAAATTAGCGCTTGCATTGGCCATTTACAAGTGTCCACAAATTAGATGTACGTAAAAGTGGGAATATTAGATGGTTTTGTTGATATGATAATGATGGATAAAGATGTCACTGGAAGACAGAAGCTTAGACAAGTACCTACAGAGATTGCAGCAAATTCCTCGTAGTGCTCATATACACGTGCGGCACGTGTCAACGGCAGCTGCCAACGCGTCTAACTGCAGTCGTCGACGCGTCGGTGGCCTACTTCCTACTTTTTAACCGACTTCAAAAAGGAGGAGGTTCTCAATTCGACTGTATTTTTTTTGTATGTAGGTGTTACGCGATATCTCCGGCAATATTGTAAATCAATTTCAAAAAATATTTTTTAATGGATAGGGTATGGCTCAGTTGTATAGTCATTGGCCTCGGGGGTGGTCCCAAATAACTTTTATTACTGTGCTTGGGAATTTTTTGGGGTTAGCTTCAATAATACGTATTTTTGCCACTTAGTTTATATTGATGATGTTATAATAACTTCCTGTCACTGATATTTACATAGCAAGTAGGGTTATACGAATTTGTGTGGGGTAAAGAAAAATACAAACTTTAAAAAAAAATAACAAACGACTTCCAAAAAAGACTACAAAGTAAAAAAAACCTTTAATCTCGGACTTCGCGTCGGTGGCAAACAACGAAAATGCGAACCCGACGACACCGACTTCCGAAATTTAAGTTAATTTACAGTTTGAAGTGTCTTTTTTGAAAGTCGGTTTTTTTTTAAGTTTTTCTACTTCCTACCTCCTTCAAAATCCTTCGTATTGTGAAAGAAAGTGTGAATACGCAATTGCGGCGCTGGGGCTCTACAAAACTGCTGTCACGATACGATTTCTTTGCAGAGTATTACCTAACTTCATTATATACTATCAGTTTACAAGTGACTGTTGAAGACTATCGGTTTCTCATAATGGTATACCTACGCTGAAAGCTAATCTATGCAATTCTCTATCTACCACGTGTAACCACCAATGTTTAATCCACCAGGCCGAGAGGGAACGTGAGGAGATTCGTTTGACTACAGAAGCCCTCATCCGCGCACAGGACAAGGTGACCGCGTGGATCAAGCAGACATGCTGGGACACCATGCTTTCGCCGAGGATCAAGCTCTTCGCCATTCACAGCCACTACCATGTAATCATTATCTACAAAAATTTATTAACCCTTAACTGCATCGTGATGGAAATTTCCATCAACCAATCCAATGCCATATTTTCGTTTCCACAGAGCAAGGAGATTGCCCAATTGTTAGAGATATTCAATTCATTTTGTTCCCAGTAGATTCGTTCTGATTACATAAAGATGTAAATTTCCACCAGGCCAATCAGAAAAAAAAAAGTATTTTTATGAATATATTTTGAAAAAATATTTTTTCCTTACCATCAAAGACTATTATAACCACTTGACTGCGTATACATTGCCCCGACGCACGAAAACTATTAGTATTTTGTCGCCTATGTATAGGCTACGGTACTAGTAGCAATTTTAGTTGTGTCCAAGTGTTAGACCTGCGTGCACGCTAAATTAATATAATTTTTTTATAACGTTTATGCAATTATAACGCATCAAAATGCCTTCATGCGCGGTGAAGTGGTGTGGGAAACATTCTTAGACATCTAGTTACAAAAAGGATGACATAACTTTTCATCGGTACATAAACATTACGAAAAATTATTTTTGATTTAATCAGATTATAAGCCACTGCAGGGGTCTATTTAAAATGGTGGCTGGGTAAACGAGCACACTTTTTGAGTCGCGCGTTGATGTCTTTTGGAAAAGTCTCGTTCTTGTATTAGACAATTCTAATGCTTCTATCCCTTTCTTTCCTTTTGTATGTTTATCGTAAAAAATAGTGCTGTTATCTTTAATAGCTGAAAGTTGATATCGAGAAAAATAAAATGAATACATTTTTTATTCAATTCACATACTTTAATAAAATAACTATCTACTATTAACCGACTTCAAAAAAGAAATACCGACGAACTGAGAACCTCCTCGGTTTTCAGTTAGTCGGTTTTTTTTTTTTTGTATTTTCCGGGATTTTTTAGTTCTTTCTGTCCCCGACCGGGGCCGATCAGTCCATTTCCGGGATTTTTTTTTGTAATTGATTGATTTTGATTAAATAATATTTCTATGATTTTGATTTAGTATTTATTATAATGTTAAAATCCATTTTATCGATATCAACTATTTTCTCTTAATGAAGTAAAGCAGCCCTAACGATGCAACTTGACCTTGAACTGACCAATTGCAGCCGCGCGTTCTTCCTCAGCCCCCGGCCCGCAGTGGTGAGTCGTGTGCTTCGAAGAAATCGGCCCATACGCTCTCTAGTGGTTATATTCTCTATGCTTACCATAGAGCTAATGTTATGTCCAAATAAATTTAATTTGCTTAAAAAGTAAAAATCATGCAATAAAGGGTTAAATTACAGTCTAATAAGAAAGACAGGATTGGTCCACATTTGTCTTTCATCACCTTTGCCCAACAATTGGTCTTTGTCTTTGGACAATACGGGCTAAAAATAAATCACTACATAGTATAAAACAAAGTCGCTTCCCTGTCTGTCTGTCCCTATATATGCTTAGATCTTTAATACTACGCAACGGATTTTGATGCGGTTTTTTTTAATAGATAGAGTGATTCAAGAGGAAGGTTTATATGTATAATACATGCATAATATAGTAGAGAAACACTGATAATTTTAGAGGTTTCTAATGTGATGTCGTAAATAAACACATTTTTTTGCGCTTACATAGTAAACGCTGGCTGAACCATTCGAGATAGATCAAAATAATGTACTACAGTATTGTACACCTTAAAAAGTTCTACAAAAAAGTCCGCGATGGTGTATGTCTATCTCTTAGGGATAACCCACAATAACCATTTTTTATCCTTAACTTTTTACGAGAAATAATGGCTTATTTAAGAAGCAATTTTAGGCAATACAGCATTAATCCTTATCCAATTAAGTACCTTAAAAACATTGTGCATTTTATATAGATCATTATGGCCCTTTACACCATGTAATTTAAATGAATATTTTCGAAGATATTACAGATTTAAAATGAGGGCGTTACCGGCCGGGGAGTCGGCCGGTGGCGCTTGAAACTACCGAACGGATTTTGATGGTTTTTTTTTTTAATAGATAGAGTGATTCAAGAGGAAGGTTTATATGTATAATACATGCATAATATAGTAGAGAAACACTGATAATTTTAGAGGTTTCTAATGTGATGTCGTAAATAAACACATTTTTTGCGTTTACATTGCAAACGCTGGCTGAATCCTACGAGATAGAAATCCGTAGCGTAGTTTTCAAGATCTAAGCATACATAGAGACAGACAGACAGCGGGAAGCGACTTTGTTTTATACTATGTAGTGATCTACATTGCACCCGTGCGAAGCCGGGGCGGGTCGCTAGTAAATTATAAAGTCTTCTGTCTAGGCTCGCTTGACTTGTCAATTGGTCTAATACCGCTCTTACGGAAGCGATGCGACGCTACGATCTATCAGAAAACTTGTTTGTCCAAGACAGCGTGTTGTTCTTTAGGTGGAAAACTTCGCAACACTGCCATCGCAACGCACCACGTGGCCCGAACTGCAGCAGATCGAAGCCCTGCGCGAAATCGAGATGGACAACGACCATGACCTGTTCCGTCCCTGGCTGGAGCACTCACTGGATGAACCGTCTAAAGCCGTGTCCGATGCTGCTGCTCTGCAGCGGTTGGTTTTCTAGATCTTTCTTCTGATGCTATATTTACAGCTAAATAAAGTCATTCCATTAGCATTACAATTCCGACCCTGGGTGGAACACTCACAAGCCATGACTGAAGTCTTTTCCAAGGCTGCCTTTCTGCTGGTTGGTATTGGTTCTTTACATAATACAGGCTGTTCCAACCGAGGTAGGTAATTACTTTACGAAAAGTTCACCGATACTCTTATTTGTTTAAGTTATTTATATTATTATCGTCATAACGAGAATGTGTGTAATTAACACAGTTATTGGATCATTAAAGATTATTACGACTATTAAATAAATTTTGGGCACTGGAACGATGACACTCGTATAATTAAATGAGTGTATGGCTCCGGCTAGGTCAAGCAGCCGCGTGGACCCGCCGTCGCCGTCGGGCGGGTCCGTCCGCGAGCCGCGCCGCAGCATTGAGGTGGGCGACGAGGGGTCGGCCTCCACCGTGCTGGCGGAGCCCTACGTGCTGGCGGGCTCCAGCGCGCACCACTTCGTGCCCATCCCGAAGTACATGATCCCTCAGATGGAGGCCTTCAGCTTCCTGCAGATGAACTGGCTCTACGATATTGTCAAGGTATGTTTATAAGGTTCTTAAAGATACCATGAAGTAATTAAAATACTATTATTAGGTCATCCCACTTCCAGCGTCATATTTTTTATTTCCAATATTTATGTATTGCGCAATGGTATGCAATAGTTAATACATGTGTTGTCTTGTACAATCATGTTAGTTTAATTTGGTGTGTTGTATTGTCAAGACGTGCATTGATATAAAATGGAAGATTTAAAAAAATCTATTAATGTAGTGGAGCAACGTATATTTCTAAAGTTTTGTGCTTTACTCAACTACTCTGGAGGAGTTGCGCACGACTTACTCTTAAAGTGTGTTGGTCGTAACGCCTTAAATAAAAGAACCGTACAGCGATGGCTTGAAATGTACAAACAAGGAAGAACCACAGCTGAAGATGAGCCGCGAGCACCTCGATCATTATCATCGACTAGATTAGAAGCAAGGGACAAAATCAAGGAAGCACTTCGTTAGTCACGTAGTGTCAGTGTCAGTGATCTCTCCACTCAACTTAACATTCCTCATTCCACTATACATAGAGTACTCACGGAGGATTTATGTCTGGTCAATAAAAGTGCAGTGTGGGTGCCCCACACTCTGAACACGGATCAGAAGGAGTTTCGTTATGAAACTGCGCGTAGCCATTTATCGTGGTATCGCCGTAAGAAAAATATACTTAATAGATTCATATGCCTTGATGAAACTTGGGTCGAATTTTATACTCCTCGTCAAAGACATCAGTCACGATGTTGGGTGGAACCGGGCACTTCAGCTGAACATTTACCACGTGCAGAGCTACATGAACGAAAAATACTACTAATAGTAGCTATGTATGTCAGAGGCATTGCTTTTTGGAGAACTTATGATGAAAATACAACTATGACTGGAGAGCGATTAAGTCATTTTTAGAAGAAAATATTTCTATTTGGGCAGACGAACATCATATAACGAGTCCTATAATTTTACATGATAACGCCAGACCGCACAAATCAAAAATAGCTCAGAATTGAATTGAAGATAAAGGATGGATTGAAATTATTCAGCCGCCATATTCCCCGGATATGAATCCTTGTGATTTCAATTGTTTTGGCTATGTGAAGAGGAAATGGTCGGGTACTCGATACAATAGCAAATAGGAGTTAGATATTAAACTAAAGAGCATTATTGATGAATTAAATGAAAGTGGTACTTTAAATGGTGTTCAAGATTTGCCAGCAGTCTGGGAGCAAGTGATTAATAGTGGTGGAGATTATTATTTATTTATTTATTTCACATACACTATCATCACAGGCTTACTTACCTAATACAATAGTATAGTTTTATTTATAAATAGACTTAAAATTATATCATCATGAACAACCAAGAGTACAAAATGCGGCCCGTGTGAATTCACTCAGAGTACAGTTGAAGCAGTCAATCTGTTGTGACACCGCATTGAGTGTACGCAGCGCGCGCGTCAGCGGCGCGTGTTGCAGCAGGTTGGTGCGAGCGGGCGGCACCCACAGCAGTGGCGGCCGCCTCCGCCGCCCCACGTGCCCATCAGGTACACACAACCCAACTGTGCGTAGAACGCTTGGGTTGTGTATTTTACCACGCATAACCTTAAATAAGTAAGTGGCGAGAGCTACTTCCCTTCTTACTTCCAGTTTATTGTAACCTACCATGCCCAGCATATTGATTAGTGTCACAAGGTTATATAGTATAGTAGTCAGTTTTTGTAAAATAATAATAATAAAAAAATATGACACTGGAAGTGGGATGACCTAATATAACACATTTGCTCGTAAAAGGAATTTTAATAATTACTGCACCAATTTCAATATCGTAATGTATCTCATTACGTACTTGTGCGTAATTGTAATGTAAAGCGGACGGTTTATCAAGATGCTCCGTCTAAAACGAACGATACTTTTTTAAATCTTAGCAAAGAGTTTTATGTCAGAAAAGTGGTGAACATTTTATGAATAAAATTAACTTTGGGAGATAAAATATAATAAATAAACATTTAATTCTTTAATTTCTTTTTTTTTCTCGTTTCTCCTACTTTCACGCAAGAGAGTGAGAGAGAGACTGGTGAAATTGCAACTAATAATACGAGTAATAGCTTGACAACATTAAAAATGCCAACTGGCAATGTAATAATTAATTTTACAAATTGTTCGAATTTTAATAACTGTATTAACAAGTAACTAAAAATTTATTCGTCCAAGTTTTATTTATTTCCTCACAAATGTGTTATAAACGTCGTATGACATACGTGCGGTTTGATAATTACAACCTCTGCTTTCTTATAGCTACCTACGGCTCGGGCTAGCAATATCGCCTCAGCTGTAATTTTCAACTTACCGCACTTATATCATAATGTACTATTATTATTTACAAACTTCATCGTAATGTAATGAAGACCTGCATCCGATCACTCGTTCTTTCTACTAACATGGACAATTTTAGTAGAACGCCCGATAGCCCGAATTTGATGAGCCCCTGAATTTGTGCCCAATGTGCTTCGGAAAGCACGTCCCGGCTGTCATTTGTAGATCTTTGACAGTCGTTACGGACAGTCAGAAGCCCCAACGTCTCACAGCCAGTCTTACCAAGGGGTTTCGTGTTACCCAGTTACTAGTTTGTGGAGATCAAATAGGCAGTCACTCTATGTAAATTACTGGTAGCCGACCTCAACATAGTTTGGGAAAAGGCTAGATTTGTATTATAATAGCACAGTTGGACACATTCAGAGCGGACTGTTACTATTAACAAGTCTGACGCTTCTAACCGGCTTCCTTTTGCAGCTGAACACCCAGAACATGCGGTTGTGGTTCAATAAACAGTTTGACGAGCTGTTTGTCTTGAAGAAGCGGGAGGTGGGCCTCGTTTCTGAGAGAAACAACAGGCTACGCTTCATAATTGAAGGTATTTTCTTCCATGTGTTTGGTTGAATACAATGGATCACTTCTATAATATAATATACAGAAGGGTAAATGCGATCACATGCATAATAGTACAATTTTTTCCATCCAAGGCACAAATAGGGACCACAATGTCACATGCTAACAAAGTTGAATATCTAAGCGAAAGTTAGGTATATCGAGGTGGAAACGAATAATGATAGTGAATAAGATAGAAACGAATAATTTTATGACGTGTTTATTTTTTGTGTCAATGAACGTAATTTCCATTCTATTTTTCTTTCTTTAATGATTAAAATTGATTATGACCTTTCAGAACTGAACAAATTGTCTGACCTGCGAGGTAGCTTTCATCATCTGAAAATAGTGATTACTGATCCTCAGTGGAAGCAAGAAGAATATGTGCAGAAGCTTATTAAAGTAGAGCCTGAGGAGGTACGTATTATCTTCGAAGACTAATAGTACCTTTCCCAGCTTTACCAACGTCTACTGCCTAACACATGGCAAATTATGAAGATAATGATGGGACATGATCTAAAGAAAGCTAAAATTTTTACAAAAGTTAGTTGACAATGCCGTAGAACTGGCCATTTTCTTGAAATTCGTCTCTGTCTTTGGGACACCCCATTTCATTTCTTGTTCATTGTGAGATCCACCAACCCAAACTAGGCTCATGTGGGGTTCGCTCCTTCTCACAGAGTTGAGGCCTACGTTCTAGCAGTGAACACTAAACGGTAATTATGCATTATGATGCTACGTTTACATTCACTTTTTAAGATATCCCATTTTGCTTTCTTCTTTTTCGTTGTTCCCTCAATGCTAAGGATTGCGACCACATGCGATGAATCTCCAACTTATGCGGCCTTCTGCAGTGTGGATCGCTCGGTAGATACTGCCTCCAACAGCCTTTTTGATCGCTTCTAATCATCTTGCTTTACCCGACTGCAAAGAAGGGTTATAAAATACAGATGCAAATGGATTACTTATATCCTTCAAATCAACCAATACTAACGCTATCGTTGTGGCCGAATTCTGTTCGAAGCTTATATAAAACATGGGGATCATCGATAAAACAAAGAAGAACACTAAGCTAAAACAGGACAACATGCCTTTAACATAGTCTTAATTTCTCTACGCAGTGTTCGATCGAGCCGTATATAAGCCCGAGTCAGATCGTGATCATCCCGCCGGATCCGGGACCGAAGGACGACTTCCGAGAGAGAGCGCTAATGGACATGATGGACGGCGTGCTGGAGAAGCTGTGGCACGAGGAAATCAAGAAGCCCATCCCTATACCGCAGTGCATGGTCTGATAACACTACTAATTATTTAAATATACTTAGATTAATTCTGATCAATAAAATCTGCTGCCAAATATCTCTCATGTCATCCAAATAGACTGGGTTTCTAAAGGCCGAGAATAAGCCATGTTTTCCTTTTTATTAGGAAACTGGTTTTATCTCGACTTTGATCCCATAACAAAACATACAGAGTCCATGGGTGGTTTACGGAATATACCTAGCTTCATACAGCCCAGGGTGCTTTGTAGGAATGTCAATCAAGCATCGAATTATTGGCGGAAAAATAACAAACATTTGGTTTCACAAAGTGCATATAGGCAGTATTTATTATTCACAATAAACAGTCCGAGATGAATCTAAATCGATCGGTGGATCGCGCATTGCTTGTGAAAGAAGGTATCAAAAACCTGTCAAATTAAATTTTATGTTAGTTCTCTATTTCGCCATATTCAGTTAGACCCATATAAAACCGTTCCGTAAATATTCAGCTAGAAAAAGACCCAGAGAACTTCAACGAGGATGATCTTCGGCAAGTGTTCGACTACGAAGCGAAGGTTCAGTTCCGCAATGAGGAGCGGGACAAGTACCAGAAGATGCTTCATGTGGAGTACGCCAAGCTGTCGCAGGTGCTCAACGAAGGCATCGTCAAGTTCAACCAGAAAGTAAGACGGGAAATTAAATATCTCCAGAAAAATTAAACTGATAAACCTGTTAAAGTAAACTAACAGAAAATCAAGATTGATTGGTCTAATTTCAAAATAATTAATGTACTTATAGATGTATGAGAAACATGGTGTAAAGTTCACTCATCCTCCATAGAAAATGAAGGATCTTCCGACCAGACGGGTGTTGTCTTGTGGCCTGCTTCCCGACGGTTGATGTCAGGACCCTGTGTATATAGTACATGCTAGTCGCGCGGTAAACTCTGTTTGCGCGATGCAGGGTTTTACGTGACGTCAGTATGATGCGTAGTTTGCTTGTGGCGATGTAGATGCCGCCACATCACTCCCCTCTGGCTGGACTAAAGTTGTTATGATATGGAGTTACCATCCAAACGTTAATACTGCAGCTTTCTGAATGCTATTTAATAAGTTTACTAAGTAATGTTTATCATTAAGGCAACCCAATTTAACTCCACTACATTTGCGAGTATTCTCTAAAAGTTAGACTTGAACAGTGACTGCCGCCTATCGGTGACAGTGACTGCATACGCTGCAGTTTGTGGAGGAATGAGCCATTTGAAATTAAACTTTCTACTTATATCAGTCTCCGTGTCTGTCTATCTTAGGCTGTCTGTCAGTCTGTTTTGTTTGACCACAGCTTTTTACTTCCAAAACTAATCCTCGTAGCTAATGGTGGCATGAATATCAGCTCCAAGACGTTTTGTTATTTTTATAGGTGAGGGAGACCTGGCTTTTAAAGATTAGGGTGGACTCCATCATCGGTCAAGAGAATCTTAACCTTATGCGCTTGCGCAGAACTAACCTGGACCGAATTGAAAAGTCGGAGATAATAGAGGAAATAAGGTTTGATTGAGCACTAGAACTCTTTTCTATGTAGATGTAATCGTATACTTTATTGTTTGGTGTAGTTTTTAGGGCCTGCCTGTTGGGTTAGTGTCAGCGTTACACCGTAATTTCTTAACGGCGAAACTGATACTGCTCGATTCCTTTACCCTCTCACTTATTTTGAATACCATTGCATATTATGCTCTCACGTTTTTGACGAATCTACGTATGCACTATTACTAACATATAAAACAGTTTTTTGTCATCCTGCAAACATTGTCTACACGACGAGTCTCTCAATTAAAACCTATTTATATATCTGCAGAGACGACATTGCTCTCTATGAGCGACAGGTGGAAGATTTGAATGCAGAGTTCCTAGAGATACAGGGACAGAGCGTGGAATGCCAGAGCGCGTACGAGGCCCTCATGGCTAAGGACAGACAGATGGACAAGACCTTTAAGAATCACTTCGCTGATATGTCGCCGATCATCGTGGAGCAGGCCTATAAGTTTTTCAAGTAAGTTTGACTTTGGGTTGAGGGTTGGTTAAGCAGATCTCAAATATTGCTAAAACTTTTAAAAGTATTTATTTCAATTGAACCATTTACAAGGAGAACGGGCAAGAAACTCCATTACACTTTGTGCTAGACCAAAATTTTCATAAGCCTTTAGCACATGAGCTTGCATCCGTTCAACAAAAGATTAACCCGGGTCCGGGAGCAAGTCGCATATCGCTCAGTTGTCAGTATAATTTCATATTTTCCGGGTCCGGTTATTGGATCCGGCGTACCCTGTGCAATCCAGCCTCACTTCTACCCTGCTGTTGGTCTGGATCTGCTGGCTAGTGGGCTTGTTTCATCCTACAATACTACTCGTATATCAGCTATTTTTTATGAATTTTAAAACATCCTTTGGAAATTAAAAAGTGTCGAGCGATACGCATATTGTGTTGTCGTCAGGAAGCGCCCCAAGTGGCACCAGCGCGGGACGATGACGCCGGTGGTGCTGTACGAGCTGGCCGGCGCCGTCGGCTGCGGCGCGCGGCCCGCGCTGCTGCACGTCGACTGTATCGACTACTTCAAGGGGTGAGCCACCTTCTTCACCATCACATAAAAAAAAATGTCTACTGCTAGACATAGGCATCCCCCAAGCATCGACTGCTCCTGCGCTTCTCACATCATGCAAATTCCCACGACACCACTAGGACACATAATAGGCCTACTCACGCTGTGCTTTTCGGCCTCATCGGCCGTGCGTTGGCCAGACGAGAACCTAACTACTACATTCTGTAATTTCATTCCAATGATATAGAGTGGAACAGCTGGACCTGATCAGCAATATGCCAACAGTGTTGGACGAACATTTGTGGGCCACCATGTGCAAGCTTAGAAGAACCAAAATTGAGAACGAGGTTAAGGTAGGTACTACTATTACTTTTTAATTAAGTAAATAATAAAGATCCATCTCTAAAACTGGCACCGGTGACCAAGACGTAGTATGAAACCTACTTGTGTATGACCATGTGATGAGGAGGAATATGCATAGTTTTTAATGCGAATGAAAGTATAAGAATAGAAGAAACAAAGACAATTATTGGTTTGTGTGTGTGTGTGAAAGAATATACGGTTAAAAAGAGGTCGACTGTTGAGATGAAGGTTACTTGAAGTGATGTATGGGTCTATATGGAAACTTATTTAAGATAAGTAGTTAAGTAAGTAAATTGAAATAAGGGTAGGAGAAGATAATAATGAAAACGATGATAATAATGATAATATATGAACGTTTTCCATAGATGAGAGCCCTGATCCAGGACTTGGCGTACGTGGAACATGCTAATGGCGTGTGGGCTAAGGCCATCCAGGCCCGGCGCACCAACCTCGCCTCCTGTCAGGCCAAAGTGCTGCGCCATCGGGAGATAGTGGAACTAGAAGCCAGGAACAAAACTGTTCAGGTATTGAATTAGGTATCTCAAGGTTGACAACGAATTACAAGTAAAAATCATCATAGACGGTAATCAATGTTTCTGCGGTTATGAAAAATATACATCATCTTTAAGCTTCGTACTTTAATCAAAACAAAAGTTGAAACTTTTCTGTACTTGACTAGCTGGTGCTACCAGCGGGGCAGGTGGAGATCGTAAGCACCGGACACATGCAAGATTTTGATGACGCCACTCTCATCCCAAGAGAAGATATCGAGAAGATTAATAACCTTATACAGGTAACATACTGTCTTTGCTTATCGATCGCGAGTTCATGCTTTAAAAGAAACAATAATTTGCCCCCGCTTCGCACAGTTTAGGACTTGACAAAATATCGATTTTTTAAGGTTTATAGTAATGCATTATAAATATAAACCTTCCGGAATAAATTTTATAACTGATAGTGAAAACCGCATCAAAGTCTGTTGCGCAGTTTAGAAGAACAACGCGGTCACGCAGACAGACACGAAAAGCCTCTTTGAAAGAAAAGAAAGAAAGAAAGAAAGAAAATACATTTATTTAGCACAAACTGTAAGACACACAGTACACCAATTTATAAATATGTATATAGATATATTCTTACTTCGGAATTCATACTAAAAGTGATTAATACGTGCGCGATTCAAAAACTGCACGAACGCGATCAGATCGCGATGTTTTTGTAAGGTTCCAACCTTTTTGAATTGAGACCAAAAGCAAGCTTGGTTTTCATACTTTGCTTAACCTTTAGCTTTTCGAGCATTTCGAGCACTTCGCTTTCTAATATGTTTGACCATCGAATGGTGTTTCAGTGCCGTTTCATAATAATCTTATAAAATAAACAGAAAGTGGGCGCCATGAAGCTGCGTATGATGCGCAAACAGATGGAGTTCCGCAAGGGCATCCTGTCCAAGGAGTGGGAGCACTCGCAGATGAAGATGAAGCTGCGGCACATGCAACAGGAGCTCTACTCTTACAGGAGGCTCAAGGTAGCTACAGAGCAGTTTATATACCGCATTAAATATGCCGAACATTCAAGGCCTTTGGTTTCAGTGATTTTAACGAAATTCATGATGCGTTTGTCATTTCCACAACGAATCTTTCCAAAAACTAAACCAACTAAAATATGTAACTGTATATTTTAGTTTGTTTCGGATAACACAGTAAATGTGTAATCCGAAAAAATCATCATGGGGGGTAGGTGTGAATTTATTTATGTGTATAAATAAGCTCACGCCTTCTTCCCATAAGGGTAGCTAGAACTATAGGACGCCACCTACTACGATTCTTACATACGGATTACTGACGTATATGTTTCCCAAATTAGGCCGTTAATAATACGCATCGAGTTTTAGACCAACTGCGGTATTGTATAGAGCGTCTCATTCACTCGTACCTGCGTGAGTCCCTTTCCAAAGCTCTGTGTCATATACAGTGGTGTAGCGTGCCTTGGAGGGGCCCTGTATCAAAATTAGTTGGGGGGCCCAAATGAAGGGTAAAGATTTCTCACAAAAGAAACAAAAATGCTTGCATTAAATTAAAATAAATATTTATTGATTATAAGTTATCGCTTCCTCCTAGAAATTGTCATTTAGAATTTTGTAATTTCTGAAGTGAAAACTCTATAGGCACGTATGACAGTTTTTTTTATGTTTTTTTCCTGGGAAGCACGAGATTAAGTGACTAACATTTTACTAATTTTTGCTTACACGCGTTAGGGGCCCCTGTAGCTCGGGGGCCCCGTATCATTGATACGGCTGATACGGCGGTAGCTACGCCCCTGGTCATATAAAGCACCGATACTTTACCCTCACCAGATCCCAAAAGAACTGCAGCTGTACCTGAAGAACAAAGAACTTGGCTACACGGACGAGCAAGACTTCGTTCTC
Organism: Eremobia ochroleuca; assembly: GCA_949629135.1. Lineage (NCBI taxonomy): Eukaryota > Metazoa > Arthropoda > Insecta > Lepidoptera > Noctuidae > Eremobia > Eremobia ochroleuca. The sequence goes on from OX451393.1 coordinate 1,890,866, forward strand.
GTGGAGAAAGAGAACGAAGCGTCCAAGGCGGGCGCCAACAAGATGCTGAACGACCAAATAAATAGGTGCGGGGATCTCGAGGTAAGACCTGGAGATATCTTCAGAATATATACCGACTAAATACTGCTTAAAACATTGACACAACGCACAGCCTAAACCGCTGGATCTAAAAGCATGATTTTTTGCACAAGACTTCCTTAAGAAAGGGAGCATTAAGTAAGGCACGGTTTTTGAATAGGAGATGAAACTGTGTATTAGGAGTTTGACATTTTTGCCGACGGGAAATCCCATCAGGCGCACGGCTTGTAATTTTTATGAAACTTGTAAGTATTAAAGGTGCGTTTAAGGGTGCGTCCACATCTGGCGAATGCGCAGCTATCGAGCCGTTCGCGAGCCGCCCGGGAGCTGCGCGCGTCCAGCTCACGTGCTTATATTTTCGTTTGCCTAGCCTCAGCGCGGGGAGGAGCGATAGCGCACGCGCGACACTTGCGCCACTCGCGCACGGCGCGTGAACGGCGCAAGAGCAGTGCGCGAACATAAAATGCACGCGCGCAGCTCGCGGGCGGCTCACGAACGGCTCGACGGCTGCGCATTCGCCAGATGTGGACGCAACCTAAGGACCAACTGGAATTGCGCAATTCTTGGCAGTTGCTACACAATTGTGAGAAAAGTAGAACTAAACATTCAAAGACACGTGACATCCAATCAATCCGCAATGGGCTCACGTGGTGGAATAAGCCCCACTCCCTCTCATAGAAAGGAGGCTGCAGCCCCTCCCGCCAGTGGGGTCATTGTCTATAGGCTGATTATGTTATATAATAACGGCATCACAGTAAATTGCTCGGTCTTGCGCAATTTAGTTGGCTGTTTACCGCAACGAAAGCCGGGCTCAGACACGTGTAATGTATCGTGTAGTAATGTAATTTAACGCGAATTCTGCGTGTGGACGGGACTACGAGCATCAAGGGTATCGCTCGTAGTCCCGTCCACACGCAGAATTCGCGTTACATTACACGATAAATTACATTCCACATTACACGCGTCTGTACACGCCTTTACATGTAACGCTCAGGCTGGCGTTCGCGCTGATGCATCGGCTACCGCTTTTTAGCACGAACACAAGGGCTCTCAGGTTTTTAGTCGAACACATACAGGATTCGCGTTGAGTTTGAATTGCGTCCACACTATACGCATTGCATTACACGATAAACATTACCTACATACGTCTTGACCCGGCTTTGAAAGAGGTGCAAACAAACGATAGATGTGTAAGTTAGATGAGATGGCTAGGAATGGAGTAAATGTTGAAATGACAGCTGTTAATAGACATGTTAGAATGACAGATGTATAGAAGACATGCTGCGCAGACATAAATAAGTACAGACAAGGAACTTGTTTCAGTTAAAAGTGTTAGCAGTCGAAGCAGCTCGCAGTAAGATAGAGAAGTTGATACTGGCACTAAACGTGAAGGTATCTGACAAGAAACTCCACGAGGATGCGCTAGAGCCCATCAGGATCCGACGCATGTTCAAAAGGAGGTAACACAGGAATACCTGTAGTAAAGCAAATACTTACAATTTACAAATTAGATCAAATAGCAATAGAATTTAGAATCGAAGTTCTATGGATTTCGCACACGAGTCACGACGCTAATTATAACAATACAATTATGTGAGTTACCTACTAAATATTGTAATTGTATACACTAAGGGCCGGTTCTACAGACGCCAGCACATCAAGCTACTACAATCTGTCAGATTTCTTTAATAGATTTTCAACTTTATCGCTATAGCATAAGGTTCAAAGCTGATTGGGAAAATCTGACAGTTTCGGGTCGCTTGATATGCTGGCGTCTGTACATACGTCAAATAATAACGATTACGTACTCGTTATTATTTGACATACAGCATAGTTCATAATGTTGTAATTGTAATTTGTAACAACGCTTTTTAGGGATCCGTACCCAAAGGGTAAAACGGGACCCTATTACTAAGACTCCGCTGTCCGTCCGTCCGTCTGTCACATAGAGAATATAACCACTAGAGAGCGTATGGGCCGATTTCTTCGAAGCACACGACTCACTACTGCGGGCCGGGGGATGAGGAAGAACGCACGGCTGCAATTGGTCAGTTCAAGGTCAAGTTGCATCGTTAGGGCTGCTTTACTTCATTAAGAGAAAATAGTCGATATCGATAAAATGGATTTTAACATTATAATAAATACTAAATCAAAATCATAGAAATAATATTTAATCAAAATCAATCAATTACAAAAAAAAATCCCGGAAATGGACTGATCGGCCCCGGTCGGGGACAGAAAGAACTAAAAAATCCCGGAAAAAAAAAAAAAAAAAAAAAACCGACGAACTGAAAACCGAGGAGGTTCTCAGTTCTTCGGTATTTCTTTTTTGAAGTCGGTTAATAGTAGATAGTTATTTTATTAAAGTATGTGAATTGAATAAAAAGTGTATTCATTTTATTTTTCTCGATATCAACTTTCAGTTATTAAAGATAACAGCACTATTTTTTACGATAAACATACAAAAGGAAAGAAAGGGATAGAAGCATTAGAATTGTCTAATACAAGAACGAGACTTTTCCAAAAGACATCAACGCGCGACTCAAAAAGTGTGCTCGTTTACCCAGCCACCATTTTAAATAGACCCCTGCAGTGGCTTATAATCTGATTAAATCAAAAATAATTTTTCGTAATGTTTATGTACCGATGAAAAGTTATGTCATCCTTTTTGTAACTAGATGTCTAAGAATGTTTCCCACACCACTTCACCGCGCATGAAGGCATTTTGATGCGTTATAATTGCATAAACGTTATAAAAAAATTATATTAATTTAGCGTGCACGCAGGTCTAACACTTGGACACAACTAAAATTGCTACTAGTACCGTAGCCTATACATAGGCGACAAAATACTAATAGTTTTCGTGCGTCGGGGCACTGTATACGCAGTCAAGTGGTTATAATAGTCTTTGGTCTGTCACCAGGCTGTATCTCATGAACCGTGATAGTTAGTCAGTTCAAATTTTCACAGATGATGTATTTCTGTTGCCGCTATAACAACAAATACTAAATAGAATAATTAATAATAATAATAATTAATCACTACATAGTATAAAACAAAGTCGCTTCCCTGTCTGTCTGTCCCTATATATGCTTACCTAGATCTTTAAAACCGCGCAACGGATTTTGATGCGGTTTTTTTTAATAGATAGAGTGATTCAAGAGGAAGGTTTATATGTATAATACATGCATAATATAGTAGAGAAACACTGATAATTTTAGAGGTTTCTAATGTAATGTCGTAAATAAACACATTTTTTTGCGCTTACATTGTAAACGCTGGCTGAACCCGTCGAGATAGATCAAAATAATGTACTACAGTATTGTACACCTTAAAAAGGTCTACAAAAAAGTCCGCGATGGTATATGTCTATCTCTTAGGGATAACCCACAATAACCATTTTTTATCCTATACTTTTTACGAGAAATAATGGCTCTAAAATTATCAGTGTTTCTCCATTGCACCCGTGCGAAGCCGGGGCGGGTCGCTAGTAATTTATAAATAAATATTTAAAGCCCTTAAATATTATATTTTTTTGCCGTTTTTATAGATAATGGCGCGAATCCGACTTGCGCTTGGCTAGTTTTTTTTTTTGGTTTGACAATAGTTAGCGCCATTTTTGACGTATACGCGTGCGTCAAGTGGACCTGAAACAACCCGCCCTAATTTCATTTTAGTACGCCGTTAAGCTACGGTTTCCTAGAAGAGCGGTGACTGTCATATTATAACAGCCGTCATGAAAATCTTTTATTTCACCAGTATATTTTGAGCATTAGGGTGCCAAAAAACGTAAGTATATTTCTCTGTATTTGAACATCCGTTATTCTACGACCGTTCACCACATTCTTATAGGAAACAAAGCTGTAACGGCAAAACACAGATACCTCTGTACCTAGTTTTTATTTAACAAATAAAAACTTTGATTTTAACGCTATGTGAAAATTGCACATCATCTAAGACTAAAACGGTGTTGATCTCCACATAGCGAGTCCACATCAGCAGTTAAAGTTACATTTCCTGTCAGGATGGAGACGCTGGTGATGCGCAGCCGGCTGATCCGCGAGGTGCAAGCCAACCACTCCAGCATCGTGATGCTGCAGACCGAGCTGGAGCTGCTGCGGCTCAAGACTTACCCTACCCTCGCCAGCTTCTGCACTTACTAGAATATAGCTTCTTATTTCAGCCTGCCCGCTTTACCACGCCTTTGGTATTATTTGCCGCTTTGTTTCAGTAGGAGCACAGAATACATCATGCCACGAAGGGAGGTAATACGAAATATTTGAAATTCTCTAAGGGCCTTTATCACACTGCTGATTCGCAAGCGAGCGCAAATCGTACTCGCGGCCAACTCGCTGCGCACTCGCCTCGCTTTGGACCCGCTTGCAAATCGCCAGTGTGATAAGACTGTAATCTGTGGAAATATACCTTCTACTTAACTTTACACGAATAAACTGAAATATTGCATTTAGATCCTACACGGAATTTAGATTTTATTACATAGAAGTACCTATTGTTAATGCACTTGTGTAATGCGGACGGTTACTATACAGCATGCTTTTTTTTACTGGCTCCAAATTTTTACAGGATGTTCCACCCATGAATATGAATATCTTTCACTATGGAACCAACTCTGAGATCACGAAAATAAATCAGCTGTTTCATACATTTTGGTCAAGTAGGCATTGAACTTTTGTATTAAACAGCTGATTTTGTTTTCGTGATTTCACAGTTGGTTCCATAGTGAGAGTTGTTCATATTCATGAGTAGAACACCCTGTAAAAATTTGGAGCCTGAAAAAAAATCATCCAGTATATTTATTTATTCATCATTATCTGCCTAGCCTTTTCCCAACTATGTTGGGGTCAGCTTCCAGTCTTAACCGGATGCAGCTGATTACCAGTATTTTACATGGAGCGACTGCTTATCTGACCTCCATACTCATTATACCCCTTGGGAAGACTGATGTGTCAGACTATTTATTTATAATAATTTATATTTTATTTAATTTTAAGACGGTAGTTAGTCATTTAACGTAGTGTTGATTTTGTTAATAAACTAGCGACCCGCCCCGGCTTCGCACGGGTGCAATGCTGATCACTATCACTACATAGTGCACTACATCTTGCAGTTAATTCAGTCGTGATGCAGTGATGCAGCTGCCGTTCCTTTGTTGCTAAAGCTTTGGTTTCCTAAGAAAGCGGTAAACGATCACGAATACAGAGCATTTTTGAGACCTATGTCAAATACTGGGTAAAATGTGTGAATAAAAAATAATATAAAAAAAAAAACAGATTTTCATGGCGGTCGTTATAATATGACGGAACCGCTCTCCTGGGAAATCAAAGCTTTAGTCCATGGGTCGAGGTTTCTCAAAATCAGAAGACAAAAGAAAAACGCTGATTACAAAACTTTTATTATCAATAAACAAATCTACAGTTACTGATAAAATACATTCACTTATTAATAGTTCGATACAGCTCAACATTTATAGAAAAACGTAAGAAATTCGTCTAGTCGTGATTTTTCGATAAATATAACCTTCCATTTTAGTGATATAAAATGGTGGGGAGATTCTCCAAGTATCAAATCACGATTGTTTAAAATCTGTCAATTCGGAGGCAACAAAGCCTTATAAATGAGCATACGCAAAAGTAAAGTACAGTCGTGAACAAACGCCAATCATCTTATTCTATGGAGCTATCTAAATCTATGATTAGCTGTCTGATTTGACACAATAAGGTAAAAATCTACAGGATGCAAAAGCTATTCTATCAATATTGTAGGAAATGTGAATTAATTTCTAAGCGTTTGTCGACGACTGTACCGTATGAAATTTTCATAAAAAAGATAGAACTAGGCCACAATTTCGTTTTAAAAAATAATCTATCACACGATTTACCATCACAATTTCGCCAATATTTACACAAAAATAAAAATTTGCTATAATTTGTTTTTAGAACTTTAAATATTGGTACAAAATCTTTTGTTTGATTTTATTTTTTCTGACAATGTGAGAATTGTGTCAAACTGCAAATGACGTAAAACATACTTGAAATGCTCCAAGAAAAACTCTTGAAATTCTACTGACTGAAGGGCTGGAAATGAAGGAAGATCTACTCAATAAACTACCTGTGTGTGTTTTACATAGCGTTGAAAAAAGCAGGGAAAATTCCCGTTTCTTTTCAATTCCGTTTTTTTTTTTTTCAATGTTTCATTCGAAAGTTTCAAGAAAATTTGCCAGTATATATTTCATGTTTTTTTTTTATTCAATAAAATAGAAAATATGAAAGAAACGTATTCTAGCTGTCAGTTGTATAAATAGTTTTATCAATTTACGTGCTAGTTCCGAATGAAACATTGAAAAAAAAACAACGGAATTGGAAAGAAACGGGAATTTCCCCTGCTTTTTTTCAACGCTAGTTTTACATGAATAGGTACAGCATATCTGTGGTAACAGTTTAACATTGGCAACGCCTTTATGTTGTAGCAGTAGTTACAGCCCGATTCAACTTCTATGGCAGCTCGGAACATGAGGCGAGTCGCTGCGCAGTAACAAATTCACGTGTCAGCGGGGGTGAGGGGTGCGGTACTGCGCAGCGAGTTTAGAACCGCCATAAAGTTTGAATCGGGCTGTACAGTCCTTTCACAGTTATTTAACCTCTGACAGCAGTCACCCAGTAGGAACCTTATGGTAACGAAAATAAAGATTACTGTGATTTTGGCAGACTTGTGTACTTGCAGTAACCAAACACAGGATAATTTTTAACCAGTGCGCATACTGTAACCATGAACTTAGCACATGTTTCTAGACGTAGCGTAGAAATTTTTCGAGGGTTATCAAAAAAGAAATCAGCTGTTTTAAAAAGTGCAATACCCACGCTGTCAAAATGTATGGCATAGCAATTGTTCAGAATCATAAACTGAATTCATGGTTACAGTTTGCGCAGTATTTTAAGGGAAATGAAGATCACTGTGATTTGGACACTGATGCCAAATCAGAGGTAAAATAAATGTGAAAGGATTTTAAGTGCGGTTTTCGTAGTGCAAGTGCTGCCACTGATGTGTGGTTGACGTTGACTGTACTTGCAACATTTCAAGCACATTTACAACTACGGCTGTGCGCATTAAACTACGACGGTACAAAGTCTATTAAAACGGTACATTATAATACTTCTATTTTCACTAAGATATGTAAGATCGGGGTCGGGGTATTAGAAGTTACTTTAGGAATATAAGAGTGTAGAAAATTTGTTTAAATATACCCAGAAGATTCCATTCACATGTGCAGCTTGTCTCACAGCATTTGAGACAGGGCACGGAATCGAGCGTAGATGCTCGCAAACGCTGCGACAACGCGACACGGTTTCGACATAATCTCTGCGCGATGCTAGCCCAGCGTAAGCATTAACACAGCGTCTAGGCAACGTTGACGCAGACGGTGGACATACGCCCCGCGTCTGCGTTGTCGTCGCGCGCTTGTTGGTGTTGTGAACATATGCTCGCCGCGAAGAGTCAAAGACACTAGGCTTCATTTGAACCTAAAGTAATATAATAAAATAATAGACAGGTGAATGGAATATTTGGGGCATTTGTCTTATCCGGGTTTTTCACATTTTGAGTATAACTTGCTCAGTTTACCTTCAGGGCAAAAATACTGACTTGGCTGACAGCTGAAAGCTTTTAAGCGATCAGACAGATTTCTTAGCTGACATTGATTCACATAATTTGTGCGACATTTGTGTCCATATATCGTGTTTTACACTTAAGCACATAGGTAGGTGCCTTTATATTTCGTTTTCTGGCACATTACGTAGTCTTGCGTAGAGTTGAGCGTTGAAACATGTTTCAGGCTTGAAGAAATTAGCATGTTCAGTTAATTCTGTTTCAGCGCTACTGATCCCAGAACCTATATGTTCTAGATTAGGTTTCTTATTATTGTACAATTTCTTTTTAGTCTTATCCAATTCAAGTATTACCTACTATTTATGAGCCGTCAGTATTCGTAATACTGACTGCTAATTAATACTTGTCTTTTTAAGCTTTTTTCTTGTTTAGGTCGTATTTAAGTAAGCATGTCCAAAACCTTTGGGCCTTGATGGCAAATTAACCCACCATTCGAATTGAACAGTCGTATTAATTACGTTTTAAATCCATTTCACATTATAAAATTGTCCTAGTCATTTTGTATATTTGTCTATAACAGCCAATATGATAATTTTCTAATTTCGGTTTTTGCTCTGGTCACAAATATAACGATTCAGTACATTAATACTGATTGATACATGCTGATGTAAATACATATATAAGCAACACATTGTAAATATTTTTTTTGTCTTATTCTGTGATACCTAGAGCGCTGTTCTCTGGTCATAGACTATAACGGCATCGGCATCAAAGAACTGGCTGTGGGACTTACTGAGCGCGATGATGGCCGCGTGCTCGTTGCGCATACGATTCTTGTATTTCTTGCTTAAATTCACCTGGGAAACAATTTTAATAAATTTTTGAAACCGCGTTGAAATGTCTAATTCAAATATTAGACATTTCAGCGCGTTTTCTAAAAAGTTGAGCGCAAATAATTATATGGATTATGACGACGTACAATTCTGCCTACAACCTTTAATCTTTATGTCATGAGGAGCCCATGATTGTCAGGGTCACTGACTGCCTTAGCAATGCCTATTCATTTGGCCCTTTGTTTTGTACTTATCTTGGAATATACAAGTCAACTTAGGATAGACCTATGATCAGCAGTGGAGCGCGATAACCTAGAAATGTCTAGGATGACTTAGAACTTAGGAGTCTGTGGACAGATATATTGCTTACCTTAGCATACAGTTGTTGTAGGTCGTCTTCTGTAGAGAGTGGTCTTGGTTTGGGTCTAAGGAAGGCTGGTAATGATCTCGTCTTAAGTGCGTCGATGTTCGCCGCATTATCGATTTCGTCTAACACTGAAACAAGGGGTATGTAAAATTAAATAGATTCACACTTTATACAGTCCATCATAATAATAATCAGAAGCTATAGTGGTCGTGGATCGATCAGAGCGGCACGCAATGATTGTTTACATAACCGTTCCGCATGAGAAGAACCTCGTGAAACACGAGAAAGATAAACAAATCAAGTACCTTGACATGGCTGGCGAGGTTGTCGACGTGTGGGATGTGCATTCAAATAATAATAATAAAGTATTTATTTCACAAAAACATAGCACTTTGCACTGTATACATTGTTGGACATAATATTTACATTATGATGCAATAGTAGACTCTATCTTTTAAACTAGGACTAGCCTGTATCTTAAAAGATAAGATACAGGCTAGTCCTATTCAGCGACCATAGTGCCGATAGTCGTGACAGCCAATGGGTTAAGAGCCAAGTGCCTCGACCAACACCTGAGGAGGCTCTCGAAGGGCATTTGGATCAAGGGGTTGATTCAGAGAGCGATACTTCTTGACACGGCCCGCATTGTTAGGAGGTTCCTCTCTCTGGAGCCCTGACCACCAGTAGCTTGGACCCTGTTCCCGATACCGGTGGGCTACTATTTTGTTATATTTTTATATCCTAATATAATTTATATATAAGTAAACAACGAAATAAATAAAATAATCAGGAGCAATAAAAAAAATTCATGAATCGTATAAGAAACAAGGTTGGTCCTAAAAGGTTCTCCTGGGGAACCCATATTGGACTTTTGCGTTTTTAGCAACGGTACTTTTGCACTCAACATTTTAGGAACCATGATTGTCTTCGAAACTTATAAATAGATCTAACGTAAGGAGTTGCATACTTATTTTGTATGATTTTATTCTAGTTTTAGGATGGAGGCTGTGTCAAATGCATTAAACAAATCTTTTAAAATATGTAAACTAGTTTCATTTAAGTATTCAATAAGAACTTAACGCTTTTATATTTATTTATTCAACTTTATGAACCCTAAAATGTAAAAAAATGAACTTAATGCCATGCATTGTCTACCAGTCAAATAAAGGTGGTGGAGAATATATGTAATATAGCAGGTGCATTATTGTTGGTTGTTGTTGTTATGATACATCTAATAATAACTTTGCTTGTCTGAAAGCGCGTTAACACTTTAAAAAAAATATATCATCACGTTAAGTCCTAGCGTGATGACATTTTTTTATTAACAGCCGAGCAAAAATAATAATAATAAAGAAAGAACGCGAAACGAAAACAAAAAGTGATACGATGCGACGGGGCGGGTCGGGGAATAAGAAGTTTCACGCGGACGAAGTCGCAGGCAGAAGCTAGTTAAAATATAAAAGACTCGCGTATGCCTCGAGCGTGCAGCTAGGATTACATATATGTATACTTACTACTGCTCGAGGCGTACTGCACGCATTGCTCTCTCGGGTCGGGCACGCGGTTGACGTAGCACTGCGGCGGATGCCGAACCTCTCGCGAAGCCCGACACTCCACATCACCGGCGTAGCTGACTGGGCGAGCATGACGCTGGATTTGCACCTAAAAATATTACCACTTATATTACTGTACCCTTAATTGGACTTGCACATAGCATAAGCATATCCAGCCTACAATGTTCCAACTGCTGGGACACGCCACCTCTCTGTGAGAGGGAGTGGACTTACACATGATTGAGGTAAAAGAAGAGTACTGCATCATGGAGTTTCTCGTTTTATTCTACTACATCTTGTAATAGGCAAAACAATAATCAGGATAATTTTTAATGTCTTTATTGCCTGCAGGTCAATAACCTAAGATGACCCTCTGCCCCCTGCCAATGACATACATCTAATCGATTATTATATCCTATGTATTAAAATCAATTCACCTCGGTAGGTACTTAAAACTTAGTAATTCATTTTTGTATAAAATTCTTACCTACCTCAGCATGTTTCATCCTATAATTTTCCTGACTAGAATATGCATGGTTTTCTTTGATGGCATAATTTTCTTTAAGGTATTGTTCATCTGGAAAGCAAGATCAACAATCAATAATTAAGTAACATCTTGCAGATTTCTAATAAGAATTTACATGGACAAAGTAATTAAACTTACCAAACGATTTCTGATGTCGCGGCATTAGGCGGCAGTAACAAATTATAACTAACAAAATAACAACTCCGCAAATACCTCCTATAAGCCAAGATAACCAAACAATTATAACACGACCCTGCAAATAATCAGTTTGGTTTGTACTCATATTCCTGAATAAAATATTGATTAGAATGTGCACTCAACATACCTGCAGAAACATTTCAGTTATTAACACGAAAGCGAAACACGCTGGTTTTTGATCCTTTATTGTAACCTTTTCCTAACATTTTTAATACTTATCTAATACAAATACTAATTAAATATAATAAAATTAAAATAACTACTATGAAATTATGAAGTGGAAATGCCCATTTTTGAAGTGTCCGCGCCTGCGCTTTGTATGTACGTCAACTATTTTGATCAGAAATTATAAACATCAAGTAAACAAAAACTAAGAGATTTTATTTTCCCGTATCTCTTAGAAAACTGAAAATTTGTATATTCCACATTAAATTATATTTTTATAGTATTGTCACTCATATTACATGAATAATAGACAGGATTTACGAGAGACTAGAATTGCCACGATTACAAAAAATTTCAGAACGAATACGGCCATGTCAAGATCAGCAATTTGACGTCTACGTTCCGTGGTTATCAGTTTTCAGATAAATTTTTTTCACCAAAAAATTAAATCGAAGGATCACAAAATAAAATAGAAGTAACTGTAATATTTAGTATTGAATATATGTGCCGTCTAAAATACATTTTTCTGTATAGCGTTGTTATTGATCAAGTAACAAAGCTAACTGACTGTTCAGTGGTAATGCGAAACGGAACGTATTGTTGGAGCTGTCATTGTGTGAGGCTGTCATGTCATGTCGCGCGGTGTTGCCAATTTAGCAACTTTGTCCCTAGATTAAGCAACATTTTCACATGAAAAGCGATATTTTACTTCGATTTAGCGACAAAAATAATTTAGGGACATTTCTAATTTGGTTATCATTTTTAAAGTATAATATAATTCAATATGATTTTATCATAGCTGACTTTGTAAGCGCACTACTTAAGGTGGATCCGCAAAGGTTACCCGCGAAATTCAAATTTTCTTGCGTTTTTTGCAATTTGCAGGTCAGTGTCAGGTTTTATCGTGATCAAAATAAGATTCGTAACCATAAAAAATACTCATTTACATAATTGTAACCATAAAAATTGCCAATACATCTCTCTAAGTTAGATTTGTTATAAAAGGTTTCCTTTGTGTTTACTCTCTGGTCTTTTGTCTGTCATAACCATGAAATTCGCGCAATTGTGTCAATCATAGATAGAACACTTTTAAATTCTTACGGTCAACTTTTTATGACCAAGAGTTTTGATAGTATAGGAAATATAGGAATTAGCGGGAATCCCCTCGACATCAATCAAGTGAGAATTGAGAATATTGTTACATTCTGTTTCACTACGCTTATACATATACTTACAATATTTCATACTTAAAAAAAACGATAAATGAGTAATTGTTTTGATGAACTTTTTTAGCGACATTTGTCGCTTTTTACTCAGAGAGTACTTTTTGCTTCAGTCGAGTTGGCAACACAGCGTGCGGCGATTGTCGTATGATTATCGTGTGATCGTCGTAATTCTCGGACGTTTGTAATTTCTCAACCACTAGCAAAACAATGTTGTTGACATAAATGCTGGCCGGCTGACTGTTTACGCGGTTTTTTAACTGTAGTTTATCAGTCGTACGCTTAACCCCGCCAATTTCAAGTTATCATCGTGCGATTCTTTGCTGCTACGTCATTGCACACCTCTTGAACTCTACAACTGCGGCAATCCGCAATGTTTTAAAAAACATCGGCCGTGGTCGGACGTATCACTTGCGTAGAAGCATTAAAAAAAAACTGTTTACGCTACGTAATTCTATTTAGAGATCCAGTGTTTAAGGAAATGACGAGTATTAAATTAAGTTTTCTTATACTGTTTACTTACGGACTGCTTGCACGGAATTCTCTTGGTCTATCGCCTGTTATCCTCAGTGAGTATCGTTTTACACTTACTACTCTAGAATATTCATGAAATTTAGTTCATAAACTTCTAGGTAGATATCCTGTGTTGCAATGAACTAAGCTAATAAATTGTTTACATAACATAAACATTTCTATTTATTTTGTTACATTCACATTATATACAGGAAATTGTAGGTACTAACTACAGCATGGCATATCATATTATATTCATAATTAACTAAAAAGTTTACCTAGCAGTAAAATTGGGATAAATAATTAACTGATAGGTACAGGAAATACTTTAATTCTTGTTCTGGTGACAAACAAATATTATATCAGTTGTAAATAAGCATATAATTATTTACGAATTTTAACTAGGTATGATATTCAAACATTATGGTCATCAGACACCATGACTTGCACAAACTTTTAACACTAGATTATTATAAAAACAAGTCTAAAGTCTGAACTAGCTATTTACTTTCATAAGGCTAGACATAATTAAATAACAGACATAAGACAGCTAGACATAATCATGGATTATGTATTACAAAGACCATAGAATTTGTTTACTTTGTGTTAATAATATTATGTAATAGGTCTACAATGTTTGTTTGCCTACGAAGGTCATGTAAATAGACAGGTGAACAGTATTACAGTATGTATTCATTTCCCTAAGACCTTACTTGTTATTGGAATCAGGAACTGTACCTCTAACCAGCACCCTAATTGGGTAACACACTATTACACTCAATTTGAATCATTTTGAAGCATATTGCTAATCCATTGCTCCATATGTTCGAAAAATGTGTCTGTTCAAAAACGTAAATAATGGAATTAATGTTGTTGAACTGTCAAAATAAAACCCATTGCTACTGATAGTGCCTGCCGGGCAACACATGAAAACCTGTGCTGAACTCTTACCAAAAAGCATCAATCAATATTGCAGAACAATCCTCATCTACAAAATTCATTTCTTAGTCGCTGTCAGTCAATCTGTACTAATAATGAAGCTGAAGAGTTTGTTTCTTTATTTGAATGCGATAATCTCTGCAACTACCAGTCAGATTAAAAAAAATATATTTTTGCATTTGATGGCACAATTCTTGAGGAAGGCTTTAACATCATGCTAGGAGCCTTAGGAGCCGACCAAATAGAAAAAAGTCAGAAAGAACACCAAGTGAAAACAAAGTAATAGCACGGGCAGGCGATGCGATGAGACAGGGTGGATCGGGAGAACAATAAATTTCACACAAACGAATTCGCGGTTAGAAGCTAGTCACTCATAAAACTGCTGGTGAGATGGTTGTGAATATATATATGTATTTTTTTAATATAGTCTTATTCATTGAACAGTTCCTGGCGACGGAGGAAGTCAACTCGAGGCAAGACTTAACAAAACAAATGTGGTGCACTACATCTGTGCGAAATCATCACCGGATTACTTCAACATATGGCTCAACCTCGAACTACTGGTGCCATTCGTCATTGACTGCTGGGTGGACAACTTGAAGCTAGAGTACGACAATGTTACACGGACAACGAAATGTCCCGCTGGTGTCGATATCAGGATCCCTGGTTGGGGAGACCCGGAGCCTGTGGAATGGTTGGACCCATCACATCAGAGTTCTGGAGCTTACTTCAACACAATAGCAGACTCACTAGTCAAACTGGGATACACTAGGAATGTGTCCATTCTCGGTGCTCCATATGATTTTAGGAAGGCTCCAAGTAAGTGAATTTTTGGTGAATTGTTTTTTACATGTACAGACGCCAGCACATCAAGCTACTACAATCCGTCAAATTTCTTTAATAGATTTTCAACTTTAACGCTAAAATGTAAGGTTTAAAGTTGATTGGAAAAATTTGACAGTTTCGGGTAGCTTGATGCGTGTAGCTTGTGGCGTCTGTACATAATAATTAACAACTGCAGTAGAGTGAAAGTTAAAATTCCCTGCAGTGCGATTCTGTAATACTAGGGATTGACCAAGAATACATTTACATTCATAATCGAGATTTTATTAATATTTTTTACATTAATTCTATTGATCATTTTATATAATTCTGATAAGAAAAAAAAAAAACATTTTGTTGTTGCGTATCCTCGCGAAACAAAAATATTACTTAAATTCTTAACACATTTTTATAGCTTAGAAACAGTTCATAACATAATTAAGCACCATTAAAATATTTATTATACTTCTACTTACTGATAGTTAGGTAAAAAAAAAAAACTACAAGGCAGTACCAGTGCACCAGTAACGATGATATTTTACTACAAAATTCCTAACAATAACTGAATATTTACATAGTCCAATGATTCATCAGGTTTTCACAGTAGTTAAAATTTTGATAATTGTGAGTAATCCTAAAGCCCACTGTCCCGATTTGAATGCTGACCTAAATCAAAATGACACAGTTACCGGACCTTGAAATGGAAACTGTTTACCAGCTCTTATTTGTTGACTCCACCATCTGAACTACATAATATGGAGTAGTATTTGTTCTAAGTTTGGGTGTCGGTCAACGCGTGTCACGTCTTCGATTATTTGTGTGTTTTCATTGTTATGTAATAATCGTATAAAATAATAGTCTATGAACAATACGAATCAGTATTTTAATGTTAGGCCATTGGCTTTGTGATACAGGGTATCTACTACATTTCATGCTGCATTCTTCCGGCGATTTGCGCCTAACTTGCCCAGGCATTTCCGACAAAATTTACTTAAATCCCACTTTCTGCGCCCACTTTCCTCACCAGCCACTGCTTAGGGCACTTCCTTCCTATACCGCATCAATGCTGTCTCTGTATCGGCTGACGAGAGATATGATGTCACAGACTAACCTTGGCCTCAGTCTCAATTACCAGTTTGCCTTGGGCCATTGGCCTTCTTCCCTTATACAGGGTGGACATTTAGTCACCTGTACCCGTCAAGGGGGTTTTCTACCCGTCATACTAAAAAACTTTCACTATGAAATTCATATACTACTCCACTTGATGGAGGTAGTTGAAATCGCCACCCTGTATTAATAAATATCCAATTTTCTTAATGAATAACAATACCACTTAATCCACAGACGAAAACGACCAATTCTTCACCGACCTCAAGACACTGGTCGAGACAACATACGCCACAAACAACAAGACATCAGTGACGCTTCTCGTGCACAGTATGGGCGGGCTGATGGCCATGCACTTCCTTCGGCTGCAGCCTCAAAAGTGGAAGGACCAGTACATACGAAGACTCATATCGCTGTCCACGCCCTGGGGAGGGTCTATGAAGGCAGTCAAGGTGTTTGCTATAGGTATGTAGAATCTTCCCAGCTAAATCACCAGGAAGTGGGGAAGGTCGGGCCTTTGGGGGACTGCCTTATACAACGTATAACGTTAAATGCGCAAAACCTGAAAATAGTTTGATCAGAATAACGAGCAGAATTAATTGAACCATTTTTTAATATAGGTCACATTTTTCAAAAAATCTTCATTAAAAACGTTGCCGTGTCTATTTATTAATAGGTCAAGCAAGCCAATGTCAGCGCGGCGCAGCGGCACGGTGACGACTCCTCTCTCGATAAAGCGTCGTCGCAGACGCAAGAAACGATCAGAATAGCCAGTAAAACTAAAACAGTACATAACACCTTTACAATTTTTTTAATGACTTATTTTCTCTTTGAAATAGGTCAATTGAATTAAAAATCAGTTGGGGTGTCTGAGGTTTTGCGCATTTAACGTTACACTTTGTATAATTTTGACATTCAAAAAGTGCTGATTCTCAGCCTAATTTGAATAAATTACTTGATTTTTACTTCTTTAGAGAGTTTAAAGTGGTTGAGCTTATGTCTGGCTGTGGCTAAATTACTAAATGCAAGCCATATTACATTATTTTTAATTGGACCAATTTATTCTTGTGTTAAGACCGTTACCTCTCATATGGTTACCCGCCCGTCTTTAATAGTAATACTATAATTATAATAAGTAATACTTGAACTACGAAAGAAAACTACCCTAGGACCCTTACTGCTAAGAAATAAAAATAATATCGAACAGAAATTGTTAGCATGGACGCGCGGTACAACGGATACGATAACGCCTTTGGAAACCATGGATTTAGTGCAGAAGCCATTTAAGCTGTGAACTGTGTCTGAGCTGAGACCGATACTAAACGGTCACTGAGCTATTAGATAATATGGCCTCCAAGGATCTAGAATCTTCGGAATGATGTCGGTCCAAAACAGAAGTCTCTAAAACATTAACAAATAACATGTACACAATGCAAACCTATTGTCACTGTGTACGTAAATTAATGAGTCGGTCGGACGGGTACGAACAGCAAACGCTGAACTGTCTGTGTGCGTATGATATACCCACATATACCAATAGCTAATATACCCATGTACATATAGTAATCATAACTGAATGAGTTTCAATATTTCATCATTATAAATATGGATCCCATAGCCGATCCGTGGAAGCACCAGGCATAGATAACGACTTAAACTTCGTGTAACAAACCCCGGCAGAGGAATATTGTTTTTCAATATTCCTCTGCCGGGGTTTTTTACACGAAGTCATCAATTCAGTGTCAAAATTACTCCAGCAAAAAATAAAAATTAAATCAATAAAATAAATTGAACTATTTTATTAAAATAATTAACTAGGTGTTAGAATGTGGGCGTCTATTGTTCTTTATCGCTTGGGTCATTAGTGAATGAGCCAGCTCGTTTCGAATATTATGTTTCTTACAAAAGTTGGCGTAAGGTTAAATTTGGCATATGTTCTATACATTGGTACTATAGTTATGCAGTATAACTATTGGTGCGACATACGCACACTAATAAAAAAACAGAGCTCGCTCGTTTTATTTAACGTTTATGTGCGTTACTATTCATACCGACACAGCTATCCGTATTTGGGATGTAAATCGAATGGCTTACTGACGTTTCGGACACAATATATTTAAACAGTGTCCGAAACGACATATTTTAATGAGATAGAGCCATAAGCAAGCAAGTGTCCGAATATATTGTGTTCGTAACGTCAGGTACCCCAGGGCGGCTTCAGATAGGTTTGCTTTGTGTACCTACGTCAGTTTTTACAATTTGTTTTGCAAATAATGCGTAAAAAGTATCTTGATAAGCTAAGACAACCCTCCAATATCAATATTATAATTTAATAATAATGATAAACATACGGATTGACCTCGTTACTGTGACGTCATGAACTGCAGACATGCGGAAATAACATTGAAACATGTGTTTAAATATTATTTTTGCTATAGTTCTCAATCTAGTAGGAGTAGGTATGTTAGATCAGCATGTCGATTCTGTAAAAATCTCACCGTGAAAACTTGCGTGGAGTGAGCTGTCAGTGTCATCCCAATGATGCTAGGGATTGACTAAGCAAACATTTACAATCATAATCGAGATAAGTTTTCACGATGAGATGGTAACAGAATCGCACTGCAGATACTGTTTACGGTTTGCGCTAATATAAGGCTCTTGTAATGAAGTGGTACGGCCGGCAACGAAACTTGGTTGTCACTTATTTTATTTTTAGCCATTTTATCGGGCTGGCAATACTGGCAGCCGGTCGTCAAAATTTTGCTTGTTAGAATTAAATTGTAAAACTAATGTATTTCGCGTTTATTTATCTAAAAACGTGCTTAATTTCGATAGATTTAGTTATAAATAATAAGGATCTGTGTTTGTGAATTATTTCGTTGAAAAATCAATGAATAATCAATGAATTAGTACCAGCTGTCAACCAACGGACGGATTTGAAATCACCACCTAACCCGGGGAGTATTTCTTTTAATTTAAGCTTACTTATATAAAATCTTATTAGTTCGTATTGTACCCTTTCCCCTTTAATGTGTATACTGTTCGTCCCAATAAGCAACATAGTGAACAAGCCTGTATTTCTCTTTATTGTGCTGGACACTTATGTTCGTGTGTTATTGGGATAAAATCACATAAGATACGTTAGAGACCCCTTAGAAATCACCCTACTTTATTACTAGACAGACATCTGTTAAGTTCAATTACTAAATTAGAACCGCTTTATGAAATTAACGTTAGAAACTAGATTTTCAATAACTTGACAATAGTAGTACCCCCAAATATTTTGCAAATTTAATTTTGTTTTTTTTTTTTCCGTTTTCATTATTGAATATCACCATCTCAATTAAGACATTTCTATGAATAGTTAATTTTCAACCTTACAAACTCTGTGCTTACAAACTCATCATAACTTTTTATTCCTTTGTTTTTTGTTCACTTCATCCTAGCACTTACTATCCACATCTCATACCTCTCTCTTATTCCTTTCACTCACTTGGCTTTCTCTTCTCTCATTCCAGGGTGCCTCTAGGGTTTGCCTGTCAATATGTTGACCCGTAGAGCTGCATCCTTGGATGAAAAACTGAGGGCTACATTGAATGAATTGGAATCTAGTAAGAAACAGAACAAACAGCTACTACAGGAAAGGGATGACAGCGAGGTGGAAATAAAGTTTATAAATGACAAGAACACTGAGCTAAGGAACCAATTGGCTGAACTACATGTACAACATATGGACATACTTGACCAGCATCAACATCTTCGTCAACTTGTGTCAAATTTCCAGGAATGTAGTGACACCCACGAACTGGCTTTGAGACGCATATCTGAACTTGAACTGGAATTAAGCAGGGCCCATAACACAATCACCCATTTGGAATCTCTCAAAGCCCGTGAAGAGTCTGCGATCACCTGCAGTCTTTACGATGAGTTGGTTGGTAGCGGGTCCGGACCCACATGTGTTGAGCCAATTGTAACAATAGACTTAACTAATGATACTATCAATAAAACCAAATTGTTTACTAGTCATAATAAGATAAAAAAATATATTAAAATTAATAGATTAATAAAAAAAACTCAAAAATCATTAAAATGCCAAAAAGTTAAGAAATCAAATATAAAACTGAGGCAAAAAAAATTTAAATTTAATACAAGAATTAAAGAACTGTAACAGAGAAATAGAATTATGTAATACTAGGTATGACACTGACACTCAGCTCCTGCAGGATGAGTTGTTTGTTAGGGAATATGCTCTGAAGGACATCTTCAGTAAATATGAGGCTTCTCAACAAGACCTGAGTAAGCGCATGCAGGAGGCTAATGAGTTGGCAGACCTGGTCAAGTACAATGCGGAGAGGTATGAGTCTCTGACTAATAACCTCTCTTTTAGCTGTACCTGCTCCCAGGAACCCCAGCCTCAAGTTATTACACCCACACCCTCAGTAGCTCAGTCAGTAGATAGCTGTATTAAAGATGATAGCAGTAGTATGAATAAATTGTTTAACACTACTTATGTATTTTCTGACAAATTTGGTCAAGGTTTTGGTAGTATATTTAATCAGTGTTCACCACAATATGTAATTAATCATTGTTTACCCGGTGCCAGTATTAGCCACTTAATTAGTAATATTAAATTGACAAAAATAAATCCCAATTCAACTGTTATATTATTATATGGGGATAGTTTAACTGTACGTAAAAAGGACATAATTGAATCTGTCCAGTTAATGTTACATCTCAATGAGTCCAATAATTGTAAATTTATTTTCTGTGCCTTGCCTTATTCTCATTATTTGTCTGATGAGCAAAATAGGCACATTTATAATTTAAATATGTTAATTTATAATAGGACATGTCATCACAGTGATGCTATTTTATATTTTGATTGTAATCAATTCATTACTGATTACAAACTGACAAATTATACTATGTATTTGCCACCTAGTTGTAGGAGACAAATTGCTAATCTTTTAGCATACAATATACACAGTGACACCGGTACCTGTAGGGTACCATCGATTACTGTTAGTAGTGGTACTAACACTACTTTTGATACGCCTTGTAGTTTAAACTATTAGGTGCGACAACGGGTCAGCCACATATGTTGAATGTTGTACATCAAAATATGCAGGGTCTGTCCGGCAAAGAGCTAGAGTTAAGTTTGTTTATGGAGAACTATGATGTTCAGGTGTTATGTTTGACTGAACACTGGTTGAAAGAACATGAAGTAGTGTTTATCAATGATGATAACTTTACCGTACAGAGTGCATTTGTGAGAAAAAGTGCTATTCGCGGTGGCTTTTTAGTTCTTGTTTCAAACAAGTTAAAATGTAAACAACGTTTAGATTTAGTGAATCTTTCAATCGAACGCACTATAGAGTTGTCTTGTGTTGAACTTGAGCGATACGTTATAATTTGCGTTTATCGACCCCCCTCTGGGGATTTTATTAGTTTTGAATCGGTAATGGAGGATTCTCTCAATAGGTTGAAATCAAGTAACAAAAGTATTATTTTATGCGGAGATTTCAATATTAATATTTTAGATGTTACTCCATTAAGTATTAGACTTCTCAATTTGTTTAGGTCTTATAATTTAATTAACTTGTTTTTTGAACCTACTAGGATCACGGCATCTTCGTCAACCTGTCTTGATAATATATTTAGTGTTTTTGATGCCAAAAACAAATTAGTCTTAACTGACTTAACGTCCGACCACTGTGGTTTATTAGCTAGCTTCCCCATGCCATTACATAAACAGCCGTGTAAAATTGAATGCAGGCCTTATACAGCTACCCGTTGCAAAATGTTTAAAAATAATATAGTTCATAGAATTACACCATCTATAGTAGAACACGAGAATCCTAATGAAATTTATGGTGCCCTTTTTGATGTTGTGCAAAAAGAGTACCAATCTACTTTCAAGACCAAAACTGTTAATATTAATGGATCCTCCGTTGGCTTTAACCAATGGGCTACTCCGGGTATTTATAAAAGTAGAGCGAGACTATACGAGTTATATGGTTTGAAAAAATACAGGTTTGACACTCCTTTCCTAGAGTATGTCAAAAATTATTCAAAATTATTTAAAAAGATTAGTGCTTTTGCTAAATCAAAATTTTTAAGCGATGCTATTAAAAATTCTAATAATAAAGTAAAAACAACTTGGAAAATTATTAACAATGAAACGGGTAAATCGGTTAAACAAGAAAAAGTACTTGAGATTATGGTCGATAATAAATTAGTTAATAAAGCCGCTGACGTAGCTGAAGCTTTTAATGAGTTTTTTGCCAACATACCCATAACTACGACTCGCTCCTTAAATTCGTCCCCGTCTAAAGCTGAAAACCTTTTGCATAGTAGTGTACCTCAATGTAGTCGTTTATTTAGTTTCGAACATGTAACCCCACATGATGTAGTTAATGTTTTTAACCTACTTAAGTCTAAAAACACCGGTGACTACTGGGGCATCTCCATTAAACTTTTAAGTAATATAATAGACATCGTAGCCCCCTATCTAGCTGTTACTTTTAATAAATGTGTTGATTTAGGAATTTTTCCTGACCTCATGAAGAATAGTAAAGTCATACCTTTATTTAAATCAGGTAATAAAAACGATGTTGGCAATTTTAGGCCTATTTCCATCTTACCTGCATTTAGCAAAATATTTGAAAAATTAATACTCAAGCAGTTGCTAAGACATTTTAATTTAAATAGCCTCCTTCATAATGAACAGTATGGCTTTACAAAAGGTCGTTCGACTACAGATGCGGGTGTTGCTTTGCTGAAGCACATATTTAACGCATGGGAGAGCTCGCAAAATGCTATCGGAGTTTTCTGTGATCTTTCCAAAGCCTTTGATTGCGTGCACCATGACACGCTTTTGCGTAAACTACGTCATTACGGTGTCCAAAACGAAGCTCTCAACGTAATAAATTGTTATTTACATAATAGGTTCCAATGTGTAGATGTTAATGGTGTGAAATCTTCCGGGCTACCAGTTCAGTTAGGTGTGCCGCAAGGCTCAATACTGGGCCCATTCTTGTTCTTAGTTTATATCAATGATTTACCATTCCATTTAAAGGGAATCTGTGACGTTGTACTGTTTGCTGATGATACATCTCTTATTTTTAAAGTAGACAGGAATAGACTAGATTTTGACGAGGTAAACAGTGCACTCTCAATAGTTACGGATTGGTTTACGTCAAATAACCTAGTTCTCAATGCCAAGAAAACGAAATGTGTAAAGTTCGCCTTACCGAATGTTAGAAATCTAGGACCCAACATCGTCTTAGATAAAGAGGCGCTTGAGACTGTGAGCTCAGCAGTTTTTCTGGGAATAACAGTAGATGCCAAACTTCAGTGGGGACCACATATATCGAGCCTAGCAGGAAGGCTCAGTTCGGCTGCCTACGCCGTCAGGAAAGTAAGACAATACACTGACGTTGATACAGCTCGTTTAGTATATTTTAGTTATTTTCATAGCGTTATGTCCTACGGTATTCTGCTGTGGGGCAAAGCAGCTGATATACAAAATATATTCGTCCTTCAAAAACGAGCTGTTCGAGCTATTTACCAGCTAGGTGCTAGAGTTTCTCTAAGAGATTTATTTAAAGATATTGGTATTCTCACGGTTGCATCACAATTCATATTTGCCAACATCATATATATTAGGCAAAATATACACTTGTATACTAAAAACAGTGATGTTCACAATGTTAACACCAGAAATAAGGACAAACTACGTGCTCCCTTTCACCGGCTTCATAAGGTTCATAACTCATTTGTTGGGCTTGGTATAGCCTTTTATAACAAGCTACCCTCTTCTTTGCTAGATTTGCCTTTTAATGCATTTAAAGCTCAAGTAAAATCCAACCTTTGTTCAAAGGCATACTACTCCATCAACGACTACTTAAACGATAAGAATAGTTGGTCGCCCTGATTAACTCAAGACAATGTTTATGTTCTTTCTCCAGAATTAGATTACTGATAGGTTATTATACTATGAGCTCATTATACAATTGTTTTTATTGGGCTGTATAAGTCAAATCAGTTTAGTTTTATTTTTATTATATTATTGACATAATCAACCCATTTAAATGTTTTCTAATGAGTTGATTGCAATATGTGGTTAGCTAGTGACCTCGACGATTGATCATATTATTCTTACCTGAGCAACCGGCAGCAAGTTCGTCATGCTCCCTCAGATGTCACTGCTTGCGGTAGCGTCGGGGGTCGGGTTGCCTCCTTCCCTCAAATATGGCGAAGGGGGTAATGGCTGATCTTTGCGTTATGCTCGTGAACGGGTGCTGCTTGTGGTGACTGGTCGTCTTGCTGACCATGGTTTTATTATTGTTATAATTAGTAATAACTTGTTTATTTAGTTTCCTTCGATGGTCCTAGTTTATCATTTGTGACTTCAAGCGACAGCTATGTAAACAGAACCCAGCATTGCATAAATATGTTAGCGGTCACGCCCTTCATACCTGGAGGCTTTTATTTAATTTTCATTTATTAATTTTTGCTTGAGTACCTACGTATAGTTTTTTATTGTATTTCTTGGTATATTGGCGTTGCTAGCTGACATATGGCAGATAATTGAATTTAGTGTCCTGTGTCTTGTAATGTTAATTGCTTTGCATACCTTGTATTGTATTCAGTCAAGTATTTTCTAACTGAACAGACAGCTGTGCTGCTGGGGAGTTTGTTGCGCCACTTCTTCTTCCCAGCGAAAGCACTAGGAAGTGGTGAAGGGCGGGCGTTTTGGGGGACTGTCTTTTGTAATTTTGACGTTCGAAAAGTGCTGATTCTCAGCCTAGTTTGAATAAATGACTTTTGATTTGATTTGATTTGATTTGTTGTCTCACTGCAGAGCAAACTACTAAATCCATGGTAACAAGTTGCACGTTGATGTCCCTGTCCTGCTACCGTGTATCAATAAAGGCCCATAATATCATAAAGCTGATATTCAAATGTGTAAGGTAGGTAGGTATATCAGAATCGAACGGAAACAATATAGATGAATCAGTCACTGTCTGTTAATGAATACCAATAAAATGATGTAATAGTATTTTCAAGAGAAACAATTTCCATTGTTTACAATTAAATGCACAATTGAACAGTGCGCACTGTTGTAATTAGAAAACCATTATTTTATTGTGGTGTCAGCCTAGAGCGGTGGTGACCCAGTGGTAACGGCCGCAACTTTTGAGTCTTAGGTTGTGGGTTCGAAACCTGACTGGCGCTTTAAATTGTGTTATTTGTTTCATCTCCACCGCTCTCAAAACGGTGAAGGAAACCATCGTGAGGAAACCGGCATGTCCTTGAACCAAACATTCTAAGACATGTGACATCTACCTACCCTACCACACCATCTCCCAGAAAGGAGGCATGTGTCCCAGCAATAATAATAATATTCCACAACTTTCACACAGCGCCATCTAGTCCCAAACTAAGCAGAGCTTGTGCTATGAGTACTAGACAACTGATAAACATACATATACAACGTGTAACGTTAAATGCGCAAAACCTCAGACACCCCCACTGATTTTTAATTCAATTAACGTATTTCAGAGAGAAAATAAATCAATAAAAAAAAGGTAAAGGTTTTAAATGCTGTTTTAGTTTTACTGGCCATTCTGATCGTTTCTTGCGTCTGCGACGACGCTTTACCAAGGGAGGAGTCGTCGCCGGGCCGCTGCGCCGCGCTGACATTGGGTTGCTTGACCTATAAATAAATAGACACGGCAACGTTTTTAATGAAGATTTTTTGAAAAATGTGACCTATATTAAAAAGTGGTTCAGTTAATTCTGCTCGTTATTCTGATCAAACTATTTTCAGGTTTTGCGCATTTAACGTTACACGTTGTATATTTCTAAATACATACATATTATGGATAAATTACACCCAGACAAAGAACAAATGATCGTGTTCATCATACAAACATTTGTCCTGGGTGGGAATCGAACCCACTACCTTGCGTATAGTAGTCAGGGCCACTGACCACTAGACCAACAGGCCTGCAATGGGAACATTATAGAATAATAATTATGTTTATGCAGCTCTCATATTAAAGAAAATACAGTCTTTAAATACTAAAAGAGTCAGAATTATTTTAATGTAAGATATGGATAGTTGATTGAATATCATTAATCACACGATTTCAAAAGTGTAGCAGTCTTCCTTGCCGTTATGGCGACATCGCGCGTCTTCGTAAATTGTAGCCCTCAGTGGCCTAGACTAGACGCAATCATATCGTTTGTGTAGGTGCCAATAAACTATGAAATGGAAGTATCTATGACACGATATATACATAAAGACAAAGACCGATTCATAATCAGCCCTTAATGTTCCCACTGCAGAGACATGGGCCTCCTCTCTTCGAGAGGGAGTGGGCAGTAATCTACCACGCGGGCCCAGTGAGCATTGGTATAGATATCACAAGTCTTCGAATTTTTGAATTCTTGGATATGCCGGTTTCCTTACGTTGTTTTCGTTTACCGTTTTTGAGAGCAGTAGTGATGAAAATATTTACACAAAAGTAAAGCGCTTGCCTAGCTGGTTTAATACCCGCGACCTACAACTCGGTAAGCTGGAGTCGTTACCACTGGGCCACCACTGCTCAAGCCTGCACCATTGACAAGCAGTAAATTGCTAGTCTAGGGGACGTTAAAGACATCGCATATCTAACCCTGGATACTGGCAATTACAGCCTACTATCGTAGTAACGTGAAACAAACAAAGCACAAGGTTACATGCAATACAACGCATCTTGTTTGCAAAACAACAGATCAAACACAAATGAGTCAACGGAAGTCCCGATCAGCAACATTACGTTGTCAGGCACTCTCACTATGTCACGCAACTCGAACGCCGACCTTGATGAGACACTGCGACAGACAGCTGTGCTGCTGGGGAGTTTGTTGCGCCACTTCTTCTCCCCAGCGAAAGCACTAGGAAGTGGTGAAGGGCAGGCGTTTTGGGGGACTGTCTTTTGTAATTTTGACGTTCGAAAAGTGCTGATTCTCAGCCTAGTTTAAATAAATAAATTTTGATTTTGACTGATTGATAACATCACGCCTGTATAACATCACGCACGTATAACCTCACGCCTGTATAACATCACGCCTGTGTAACAACACGCCTATATAACATCACGCCTGTATAACATCACGCCTGTATAACATCACGCCTGTATAACATCTCGCCTGTATAACATCACGACTGTATAACATCACGCCTGTATTCACCGAAGGGTTAGGCAGCGGTACACCTATAGCCACCCTATAGGTGTACCGCTGCCTAACCCTTCGGTAGGGTAGTTACCATGAAAACAGCACATGATTTCTTGTGGCTAAGTAATAACAGCCGCACGGCTCGATCGATCGGGTTAAGCTACGCTTGCCGCGGTTGGTCCGTGGGTGGGTGACCATCTTCACACACCAAGAACCCTCCGTGCGTCGGAAAGCACGTTAAACCGTCGGTCCCGGCTATCGTGGGTCTTTGATAGTCGTTATGGGTCGGCAGAAGCCTGAAAGTCTGATAATCGGTCTTACCAAGGCGTATCGTATTAGGGGTTGTGGAGGTCAGGTAGGCAGTCGCTCCATGTAAAATACTGGAATTCAGCTGCGTCCGGTTTGACTGGAAGCCGATCCCAACATATTTGGGAAAAGGCTAGGCAGATGATGATGAATTCAGCACATGATTTCATGGATGGAGTCAGTAAGTACATGATTCTGAACCCCTTAGAAACGAACCGTGGGTCATAAAAAAAAATCTGCAGTTACATAGAAAAGT
This sequence comes from Eremobia ochroleuca, assembly GCA_949629135.1. Lineage (NCBI taxonomy): Eukaryota > Metazoa > Arthropoda > Insecta > Lepidoptera > Noctuidae > Eremobia > Eremobia ochroleuca. The sequence goes on from OX451393.1 coordinate 1,918,604, forward strand.
ACGATACACGGTTAAAATTTATGGAACAACAATTTTATATTTTTGCCGGCCAAAAAATTCAACTCAGTCCACACTGCGTTGAAATTAATCTGTTTTTTTTAATTATCTTTTTGCTATTATGACTACATTTGTGTGATTATATTCCCACAGTAAATAATATCTCTTTCCAAGGGCAACCGTTCATTCACCCCTGTCAACGATGTAATTTATTAACCCTGGATTATTCGTAGGATGTCCTGCAGGAGTGCAGGGTAATAGGGGCAGGAAAACGATTCAGTCGCAATGAACGTTCGGCTTCCGATTACAGCTCTTCAATTGATCGAAACTTCGCTTACAATGTTTTGTACTGATTCAAAGGAAATACTGATGCCGTATCGTTTGTATTGTTACTTTGTTAGTGATGGTCCCTGATATTGTATTTTATTACCTACAAGCCGTTTGCCCGATGGGATTTCTCATCGGCAATAATAACGAACTCCCATTCAAACTGTCATCCCCTTTTTAACTATTTAGGCGATGAATCTTCAAAATCCTCACTTAGTGCTTACCTTCGGTTTTTATAGAACTTGTGCAAAATTGCAAGTTTCTAGACCCAGCGGTTTAGACTGTGCGTTGTCTGTCAGTGAATTTAAGATGTTTATTAAGTGTGCATACACACGAACGATACGCGTGGACGACAGAGGCAGCCGCCGATAACGTATCGTTTGTGTATTTGAGTACGGTGCTCAAATACACGAGCGGCATGTTGTCGGTGGTAGTCGCCGACACGTTCTCGCCTGCCGCCAACACGCGTTGACGGCTGTCGCTCGTGTGTATGCTCACAAAGTAGATTGCTACCGTGCCCAGCAAATAGGTTTGATGTTACCCGTACAATAACCTATACCACTTTTCGTCCACAGGTGACGATCTAGGCAGCCTAATGCTGCGTGAAAGCATAATGCGGACCCAGCAGATAACATGTCCATCACTAGCGTGGCTGTTACCTTCGCCCCTCTTCTGGAAGCCCAACGAGGTGCTGGTCCAGACCGACAAGTACAATTACACTATCAACGACTTCCAAAAACTTTTCACGTAAGTAGATACATACTTCTATAATACTAATACTGTGAAGAGGTAAAGTTCTTTATGCCAATGAGCTGTGGGCCAAAATTACCACTATGTGCCTTGACACAGCCAGAAGGCTGGCGGCAGACCTCGTAGAAGATGGCGAGACTGGATAAAATAAACAATCAGGGGTACACATTAGCTCTGTATCGTAAGAGCTGGAAGAGTAATAGTGTGTTACGCAATTAGGGTGCTGCAGGTCGGTTCTGTAAAAATCTCACCGTGAAATCATAAGTGAAGTGAGCAGTGTCAGTAGTGTTAATCCATAATGACAGTTCACTTCCCGCTCACTTCACCTAAGGGCCAGGCCACACGGTGCGGCACCGCACCGCACCGCATTACTCCGCACCGCACTGACGGCCACACGAGCAGTGCGGCGTCGCAATGTTCTTACGGCGCCGCTGCGGCAACGCAACAGTCTATGCTTGGCTTACCCAGTTGACGACAGTCTTATCATCAACGAGCATGCACTCTTGCCTATGCCGTATAAACAACTGAGCGGCGCCGCTGCGGCACCACACTGCTTGCACCCCTCCCCGCCTCGTCTGCGTCGCGCCGTAGTTCCGCGCCTTCGGTGCGGCGCCGGAGCGGTACCGGACGTACCGTATGGCATACCATACATTTTTATATGTAGGAAACCGTTGCGGCACCGCTCAGGCGCCGCGCCAGAGCCGCACCGCACCGTATGGCCTGGCCCTAAGTTCTCACGGTGAGATTTTTACAGAATAGCACTGCAATTTTGTCACGTCATATGAATGTAATTTTCAAATATTTTTCCTCGGTGTTGCATTTTCCACTCAAATCAAATCACTCCGCTCAATTTTCCATTTGGATTTTAAAAAGATAAATATGTGATAAATATTTAGACAATGTGGAATGTATGTATACATAATCACCCTATAATGTTCCCACTGCTGGGACACACGCCTCCTCTCGGTGAGAGGAAGTGGGCCGTAATCCACCACGCGGGCCCAGTGCAGGTTATTCTTGTATGGATGCAATAAGCTAGCCCCCTAATATATATTTATTTATATTCTCTATTATCCACCACAAAAATACGTAACAAATAAAAAGCACCACAACACACACAATGGGCGGCCTTATCACTTTATGCGATCTCTTCCAGGCAACCTTGAACCTAAGTATATGGGACTCAAAATCAACTGGCGAAATGTAGGTACTAAACAAACACCTCTGCCATACCCTTTGAGGAATACAAGCGTGATATTATGTTATTTATTACCCGACCACGGCGAAGCAAAAAAGGAGGGTTATGACTTTGACCGGTATGTATGTATGTATGCATGTATGTATGTGTGTATGTTTGTTCATCTGTTCCCTCATAACTTCTAAACTACTTGTCATAATTTGACAAATGAGGTAGGTATCGTTAGAAGCGTCTTGACCGTCCGCTGGTTATAGGATATGTGACGTCGCACTAAATTTAATATGGCGCCGTCTAGAGGACAAAGTAATGAATTTATAAATAAATATTTTGCGATGGTGCCTTGTTGGGTATCAAATGAAAGGGATTAATTAGCACATTTCAAAAATATACATAAATACATATTACTGAAATAAGCCCCAAAATAATTAAATAAAAAATTAGTTTAAAAACTAAAACCAGACCACAAAAGGATGAAACAAGAAAGTTACCTTCCCTTCCCGTGGTCGCATGCTACCATGGCATATTAGTGTGTTGGTACAGCAGCAAGCGACCACGGGAAGGTACTTTCTTGTTTCATCCTTTTCAGTAGTCGGATTTTAGTTTTTAAACTTATTTTTTTTTAATGTGATTAATATGTATTTTGTATTATATTTACAGTGACATGGAGCTCCCAGACGCATGGGAGATGCGCAAGGACACGGAGAAGTACACGAAAGACTTCAGCGCGCCCGGCGTGGAAGTACACTGCATTTACGGATACAATATCACCACTGTTGAAAGGTAATTATATTATATTATCTTACTTCTTGGTAATATAATCATGTAATATAATGCTTTTACAAAGTGTGTAATAGTTAGATACTTTGTAATTATTGAGAGTACATTACAATCAACGGTTTTATCGCTGATAGCTACATCTATCTTTGGGTGGACAAGAAAGATATTCTTCTTTATAAATAACCAGCTGGGATACCCGGCTTCGCTCAGGAACATTCGAGAGTATTCGAGAGCATTTCACAACATTCCAGAACATTCTGGAATATTTTGGAATGTTCGGTCGGAGATATGTATGACCGAAATTCAAAAGTTTTCGAGATATTTGAAACATTTTTGATGCATTCTACAACATTCCAGAATGTTCTGGAATTTTGTGGAATGCTCTCGAATGTTCTGGGCTGTTCTAGAAATTTCTAGAGGGCGAAAATTCCAGCCCTTATATCTTCAAAAGCATGCCATTCAGGTAAAAACGGGAACCTTCTTCATGGACAGGAGATAGAGGGTTACCACACCATATAACGCCCTTGATCATACCGGGACTCATTTCTGAGTTTTAGCGGCACGCACATTGTACACTTTCTTTTATACAATATAAAAATATACAACGTGTAACGTTAACCTTTTGAACGCGAATCACTTGTGTAATACGAACTTGTATACAACCTCAGACACCCCAACTGATTTTTAATTCAATTGAGCTATTTCAGAGAGAAAATAAGTCATTAAAAAATTGTAAAGGTTTTATGTGCTGTTTTAGTTTTACTGGCCATTCTGATCGTTTCTTGCGTCTGCGACGACGCTTTATCGAGAGAGGAGTCGTCACCGGGCCGCTGCGCCGCGCTGACATTGGTTTGCTTGACCTATTAATAAATAGACACGGCAACGTTTTTAATGAAGATTTTTTGAAAAATGTGACGTATATTAAAAAGTGGTTCAATTAATTCTGCCCGTTATTCTGATCAAACTATTTTCAGGTTTTGCGCATTTAACGTTACACGTTGTATAATGATTGATTAAGTACATGCTAAATAATGTTAACCACATCGCACAGGGCATAATCAGCCTATAATGTTCCCACTGCTGGGACACAGGCCCCTCGCTATGATAGGGGGTGGGCTATAATCCACCACGTGGGTCCAGTGCGGATTGGCAGTCACATGTCTTCGAATTTTTTGTTCTACTTCACCATTTTAAGAGCAGTGGTGATGAAATAATTTACACAAAGTAAAGGTGCCTGCTTAGGTTTGAACCCACGACCTACAACTCATAAGTTGCGGCCACAGAGCCACCACTGCTCTCACGTGAATCCCACAGGGCGTGTGTGGTGAGTTTCAGCCCACACTCTCCCACATAGAGAGAACTTGTCCCAGTGGAGACTTTATATTATACTCATTCCCCCTAATAAAACTGAGTAAAGTTACGCCAAAATGAAACCTCAAATATTTTTGTCTTTACCGAAGTTAATACTTCATTGTACTCAGGTTTTATTAATAAAGGGGGATTATGTAATGTAAGAAAACGAGCACTTGCCCAATCTGTTAAACTTTCCCCAACTTACAGATTGGTATACAAACCGGGAACCTGGCTGGACGGATACCCAACCCTGGCGTCGGGTGACGGCGACGGCACCGTCAACTTACGTTCGCTAAACGCGTGCGAACACTGGCGCAAGCGCAGGTTCCAGAACGGCAACTCAGTCAAGTCTCTAGCGTTACCTAACGCTGAACATCTGAAGATACTCCATGATAAGCGGGTTTTGGACTATCTGGAACTGGTCATGAAGAACTGAAGGTATTGTGGTTGTGTTGGACTGTGTAATGGAGCAAGGCTTCCATGATTTGAGGGTTAAGTAGGTGCTTGTGCAGAATTTATAGATTCTTTTTAGATTTATTTTTTGTGAAAAATTACTGTTCAACATTTTGCGTTGGTGTTCAATGCTGTTGTGCTCCGAGCTGAATGTTTTTGAGGCTCATTATCCACTCCGTTGTGAGTAATATTAGTGTTTAATTTGGAACAAATTAAGTACTGAGAGCCAGGGTCTTAACCATTTTTTCATTTGAGCCGAGGCTGAAATTAAAAAATGGTTGAGACCCTCTCGCGACCCTTTGGTATCATCTTAAGGGTCGCGCCAGGGTAGCCCCCGAATTTCATATTTTCTTACGTTTTTTTTTTCAATTTTCAGGTGTGTCATGTTGAATGTTGATTAAAATATGATTTGCGGCCGTAACAAATTGGACTTTACATAATTATAAACATTATAATTATGAACTTAGAGGTCTGCACATTGCAAAATAACGTAAGAACATTTGAATTTCGCGGGCTACTTAGCGCGACCCTTGACATAGTTCTTTACCGACTTGTTCGGCCCCGACGGCTCGTCTGATAGTTAAAAATATGTTGATAACGTTCTGTATTTAGGACTTTTGGATTTTTGCTCAAGCCAATAGAGTTGGTGAAAAAGCACCGTTAATGTACAGACGCCAGCACATCAAGCTACTACAATCTGTCAAATTTCTTTAATAGATTTTCAACTTTATCGCTAAAGCATTGGGTTCAAAGTTGATTGAGATAATTTAACAGTTTCCGGTAGCTTGATGTGCTGGTGTCTTTACTCTTGCTCAGTTTTGTTGAACTCAATTCTTCATAAAACATATTATCGATATATGTTGTGGGTATATTTAGTTATTATTAAGGAGAAAAAAAAAAGAGAAAGGAATCAATATTTGGTTGTTATTTTTTGGCAGAATAGCGGTATTCTTATGCTTTGTTATTTTTTTTATTTTTCATAGAATAATTGGTGCAGAGTCGCAATTGTTTCAAACTTTTAAGCCCAGGTAGTACTGGCACGTTTTACTTGCGGCGGCTTTTTTCGCGCACTGGATATTCAACGCACGGCTTAGCGCCGAGTTTTGACACGCTGGGATTCGCTCGGTTGGATTCTCAATGCTTGGCCCAACACCGAGAGTTGAAAATCCAGTGCGTGATAAAATCCCGCCGCGATATTTTTGCGTCCGAGCGATCGTGGGCTTATAAAACGAAAGTATAAATAAAAACAATTTTGTTTATTTATGTATAGACATGACAATCGTAAAGTAGTACACTAAATTATTTTGAATTAAAATACTTATATTTCTTGCCAGCTACTAGTAATGCTCTATACAGAGCTAAATATTTACTTAAATACGTTCTACGACACAGTTGCTCTCCACAGCAAAATATATTTTTTAAAAATCTAGGTCTAAGCTCTCTTAAAAACTAATCCTTAAGTAGCAAAATGAACCTTATCACTTTAGTAATAAGGTTTATAATATAATCAAAGGATTATTTAAAGAATACTCCTATAGTTTATCTTCACGCCTCAATATATTTAAGTGACAAAGCCAAGCTGTTACGGCTGTGATACTCTCTAACATATTGTATTTATTTTTTTAAATTATTTCTTTTACCGCAAATAATTGAATTACGTTCCATTACGAGAAAGTGCTCTTATATTTTACTTGGTTGCATTGTATCAGTGTCCATTTTATTTAGATATAAAATTAAATAATACATTTACATTAATCATTCAAAGTCCAGAACAACCGTTTTTTACGTGGATATTCACCATTCACAGGAAATCTTAATTTAGAAAAATTATTCCGGAAGGTGAAAGTGTATTTTTACATTTATAAATATATTAAACTTAAATATATGAAAGAAATCTCGATGTTTTGTCAAGTCGTCAAAACCGAGCTAATCAGGGGCGCAAGTTATTTATAAACACTAGTCATTGAAATTGCAATTTTAAAACTATCTAATCTACACTATGAGTAATTTATACAAAATATAGCTAAAAGTTACGCTGATGTGCAGTTTCTAACGTGACAATATTATCGTGGAAACCCACCGCCCACGTTCATCAAATGAACGCATAATGAATAATAACGGAAATACGTGCACGTTATAACGGAAATACGTGCACGTTATAGCGGAAGTACGTGCACGTTATAACAGAAATACGTGTACGTTATAACGTTATCGTGAACGGAAATTTAAAAGCGCCTTCATACTGGGTGGCAAGTACATCGACGCGCAAACTGTAACCATGATTTCAGCACATGATTCTAGACACCCACCCACGTGTGGAAACTATTCGTAAGTAATTAAAAAAAAAAACTGGTCAAGTGCGAGTCGAACTCGCGCATCGAGGGTTCCGTACAAATTTGTATGTAAATATGTAGTTTGTTTTTTTTTTTAAATGTTACTACACATTTACAGTTTTCGGATTTTTTCCTTTACTTGTGCTACATGGCATTGCTTCTTGCCAAATTTCATGATTCTAGGTCAACGGGAAGTACCCTACAGGTTTTGATTCCGGAATATAAACGCTCCTATCTTTTGATTGCGTTGACTTAGAAGTTTGATTTTTTTCCACTACTTCAAGGGATTGCAGCCCTGAGTATTAATATTAATTTCAACTTGATAACTCCACCCGTTCCTGAGAAAAAGGGTCTTGGCCGACGGACAACGAAGTGATCTTATAAGGGTTCCATTTTCCTTTTGAGATACGGAACCCTAAAAACATCTGTTTCATAGAAAAGTGCAAAACCTACACGCTCAAAATGAATGGAACCACTTTTTTTTTATTAATCCCCCGACATATATATAATTTTGATTACCATACATATCATTATGTACTGAACACCATGGTAACAGGCTGCGCATCGATGCACCTGCCAGCCTGTATCACTACATAGTATAAAACAAAGTCGCTTCCCTGTCTGTCTGTCCCTATATATGCGTAGATCTTTAAAACTACGCAACGGATTTTGTTGCGGTTTTTTTCAATAGATAGAGTGATTCAAGAGGAAGGTTTATATGTATAATACATGCATAATATAGTAGAGCAACACTGATAATTTTAGAGGTTTCTAATGTGATGTCGTAAATAAACACATTTTTTTGCGCTTACATTGTAAACGCTGGCTGAACCCGTCGAGATAGATAAAAATAATGTACTACAGTATTGTACACCTTAAAAAGGTCTACAAAAAAGTCCGCGATGATATATGTCTATCTCTTAGGGATAACCCACAATAACCATTTTTTATCCTATACTTTTTACGAGAAATAATGGCTCTAAAATTATCAGTGTTTCTCCATTGCACCCGTGCGAAGCCGGGGCGGGTCGCTAGTATTATTTAAAAACATAAAGAAACTCGAACTATTGACATTAAATATTCGTAAGGATGTACTTACGGAATGTTTAATAAATAAGTACCATGTTGTTATTGTATTTCAATATCCGATGTTTATTTTTCATCTCAATTAAATGTTTATATTATTGTACACTTGCGTTTTACGGCGCATGAATCGTGACCGGTCTGAACATCCTCTCAGTCCGAACTTCCGCGCATTTTGTCTCACCCAAACTCTCCTCATGTTAACATTTTGTTCCTAAAAAATGTTATTGCGCAGTCTTCCGCGCAAAGTTCGGACCGGCCATGAGTCATCGGCTGTATTGTGTAATTCACATCAAGCTACCCGAAGGTAGCTTGATGTGCTGGCGTCTGTACCTAGCGAAGATAATTTTAACGAAGCAAACGCGAATAATTTTATTTTATTGATGAAATGATTATGAAGGAATTCCAATTAAATTATTTTTTACCCAATTGCCTAAGAATAGGAGGGCATAATGTTTTTTCTTTAGAGTTATAAGGCTTTGACAATTTTGTTTGTCTTAATAACTCAAGATTTATAAATACTGGATGTAAAATTGTATTTATATCCAGTATTTATTTGCATCAAGAACGATTTTTTCCCGAATTTTATGTTCGATAATAGTTATTTTGATGAAATATCAATAAAATTGTTAGATTTAAGTAGAATATTAAATTACTTTTCACATGCCATGCTAAACTTTTTATTTTCTCGCAATTTTAGTTAAATTGTTACTCAAAAATTAGCAATAACTGTATTAGACAATACATAATATTACTTGCGAGTTCTCTCATCAAAACATCCCATTACAATAAGGTTTTACGTAATTTTATTTATTAAATACTAACCATCTTGGTTTCAATATTAACTTTTAAGATACAACGCATTGTTCATAAATACATTATGAGATTGTTAAAAGAAATAAACAGAAACCCAAATAAATATTTTATTTTATTATTTTGTACCTCATTCCCGTTCGAATAACCAACAGTCATAACTCCAGGCCACTTTCCCGCCTTCTGCAATGTTTAAAAACAAAAAAAAATGTATCAAATGTGCACTTTAAAAATGCAATGCTATGCATTTGAAATTGTTAGTCTGCATGAAGTAGATAGCACCCATCGGAAATCCCTCTACAACCCACAAGAGTTAACGGGCGGCTCCTCCCGATTCCCGCGCGGTTACCGCACTCGCCATCGACGTTTCAGTACCGCGCGCTCACGTCATCCAAGCGAAATCACACGTTAACTGTTGAGGGTTGTATGATGTTTTACTGCCTGTGTGCAAAATAAGATAGATGGTCGAAGAAATTTCTAAAATGTTCAACCATACCCCGCGTCGTATTTACAGTGCGGCCGACGAGAATGCGTTCTTGACACCTGTCAGTTGCATAGTGTCTTGCAAATTTGATGTTTATTAGTTATTTGGTTTGTCGCACCAACAGGTGTCGGGAACACATTCTTTCGACGGCCGGATTATAAAAGCGATCGGCGCGTGCAAGTCTCGTGAATTTGGTGAACCAGAACGCGTGGTCGCGCCGACAGAGGGCTCTTTTGAGTTTTCCGAACAAAGTGACACGTCTACGATTTTAAACAGGACGCGGCCATACAATGATACGAATTGATTTGATATTATGCTAGCCTTTCTATTAAGAGCGCAACATCTAATCGACGAATAAAACACAGCAATCTGTAATAAACATGTATTTAACTTTGCATTTCATCAATCAGCCGTATTGACTATACTTTCGTTAACCATGCTAGGGATGGGTTCACACTTGTGCAATATCGATACTTTCATGCAGAAAGATCTTATTTTGTAGCGTTTTTTTTAACTCGTTTTGCACAAGTGTAGACGCATCGCAACCGCGTTATACATACAACATGGATGACGCTCTAAATAAATACACCTTACATAGCCCCGTTGTAAAGCTTAATATATAATACTAAGGAACAGCGGCTGACTACAATAATTATTATTAAGTATAGGTATTTAATTATATAAGTTCGATATTTTAAGACCCCGACGAAAATTGTGTTGATTTTTTTCTTAATCATTAAAGAAAGAAGAGTACTTATAAGTACTCTTTTGGTAGTTATTAAATGAATTTAAAGCACTGTGTGACCTAAACCCCCACTTGCGCGGCGGTGCTACTTAAGTCTTTAAGTGGTCTCTTAGAAGAAAAAATATTCTTGTGAAACATTTTATATTGCAAACAATTTCGAGCTTTAACTAATATTGAATAATCTGTACTTTATGAGTATTATTTACGAATTTCCTTAAACCTTGCAGTCAGCCGCTATTTCCTAAAAGCAAACACAACGACTACAAAATCCTCGTATTTTCTTTTAGAAACACTTAATTGGGAACAATTTTGATTCGCGTCTTAAGAACTACCTACGTTTACATTCAGATTCAATCAATCTCACTTCTTTCTCGTAATTATAAACCAAACGTTAACAAACACTGCAAACAATATAAACAACTAAAGACAATTATTATTTTAGGATGTTTATATACATATACATATTTACATACGTAGGTTTTTATGATAAATCTTTAAGCTGCATCTCCATTATATTAGTTGACGGTTGAACGATTGTGAAACGACAATCAACTCCGTAACCACACATCGCTTAAAGATTTAATATAAAAAACTAAACTTAATCATTAAAATACAGTCGGTTACAAGAATTTTATCACACTGCTTTTATTTTATTTTTTTCTCACCTTTTTCTTGCAATGTGATAAAATTTTGCTCTATCAAAGATAAAAATATTTAAGGGCTCTATCATATTTTTTTGTTTTTATAACATTTATATTTTTTCTCATGCCTTTATTACATAACCTTAACAAACATTAAGTGTCTCAGTTCTAGAGTGCATACAATAACAATAAATAGTAAATGCTTATATTCCTCTTAACGTCACGATTCAGCACCATTGAGGCTGGTCGTGAGGATATACAACTAGCGAGGAATGAATAATGTTAACCTAATTATATTTAAATTAAGGAAATATCACATTTTTAACCAAAATCATGATGTACACACAAAAGTAATAAAGTACAAACAATTTTCATTTCAACAGTTTTCAATCCGATATACTGCATGCTTTTTTTTACAGGCTCCAAATTTTTACAGGGTGTTCTACTCATGAATATGAACAACTTTCACTATGGGACCAACTCTGAAATCACGTAAACAAAATCAGCTGTTTAATACAAAAGTTCAATACCTCCTTGACCAAAATGTATGAAACTGCTGATTTTTTTTTCGTGTTGGTTCCATAGTAAAAGTTGTTCATATTCATGAGTAGAACACCCTGTAAAAAAATGTAGCCTGTAAAAAAAAATGATGCCGTATAAACACATGTATTTTTGGCCTTACTTGTTAAAAATGCCTCAACTTATGCCAGAATGGTAACCTAATATTAGAAATATAAGACAATATTAATTCATAAAAGATTCCATTACCAAGAAATATACAAACATTAATGAATCTTCTATTACAACAAACAAATAGAAATTGATGAAAATAAGATGAGGCATTTATAATTATTTTCTCCAAAATAATAAATTCTGAATTTTGAAATAAACCAAAATTTTAAAGCACACATTCCACAGTCGCGTTTGTAAACGTCTTAAGTAATAAGTTTAACTTTGTAATATTTGTTCGATTCCTACAATATCGTTATTTCATAGAGTTTCCATACATTAGGTCTCAGGTAGAGACCGCGTTAGAAACTCCTTCACATTTTTACTGTGCACATTAAACTACACTGCATTTAAAGCGTATGATTTCTTTTTGCCGACCGTACAAAACCTTTGTAGGAATAGCACGGAGTTAAAACGTTATAAAACATTATAAAATTGCGCCTCTAATTTAACAGAGCAATATAAAAAGTGTTCAGAAAAAGTTTCGTTGTACAATCAGCAGCAAAAATCATGATTTTTTGACAGTACTGAGTTTCAAATTGCAAAAAAAAAAATTCTCTTCCGAAACGGTCAATGTTTTCTGATGCTAACTGTACAAGTAGACACATGTATAGAGAGGCACTATTTAAAACCTTTTTATTTTAGTGGCACGTTAAAATTTCATACATATTTCAACTGTAACGCCTATTAAGTTAATCTAAAGTATTCGACTGCATTGGTTACATATTTCTACACTTACACTCCCGTAAGGCATATTTATTCAATAAATTAGTACTATGCTATCATCTTAACTGGTCTACACTAGCGCGTTTGGTTAAATGTTTACTATTCGATTGAAACACTAATTCGTTGATATAGGTTGCATAAAGATTATTTAGTTTTTTTTTTTAATGTTTTAGAGCCTTGGCAGAAATGCTACTTTTATCATCGGTGGTTGTCGATTTTGCAATTTTGAATGCTGCATCCAAAGATTTAAATCGCTAGATTGTAAAAAGAGTCCATAGTGAAAAGAGTGAGCTCACACATTATTAAATACCATTTCCATGACAATCAAGACAAGTCACTGCGTCATTGTGTGTCAGAGGTGTCAAAACGGAACAGGTGGTCTACTCCCCAACCACGAAATCCGTAGTATGGGCCGATAGTATGGGCGTTTTCTGCGCTGTATCACTTACGGACATGTGATTAGTTCGTGGCCCGAACTAAGACTGAACAACACCGATTTCACAGTTGTCACTACTACTGATATATATTACTTTAAACTGTATGTACTACCATGTGTTTAATGTAAAATGTAAAACTTGATGCAAATAAATAAATAAATTATTAAATTATTAACTGATATATATTTGCCCGTACGAAAAATTTAATTTGACACTTGTTTTGACGGATCAACAAATTTCGGATGGGCCTGTGTAGCGTGCGGTAGGGCGAATCTAACGATTTAAATCTTTGGCTGCATCGCATTTTGGTGACTCCCAACATTCGATCGCGATTGTTTTAAAGCTGTGTCGGCCAATTTCCTTTATCATTCCAATACATAGTCAATGTTTTAAGCTTGACAATGCAGACTGCTAACTTGTTCAAACAGCAAACTGAGCTATGATTCCCTCGGATGATCTTTAGTAACATTACGAAACATCACAATAAAAAAAACACGTGTTTTCCGACTATTTTGCACACAGATAAGAACATTTAGCCAAACGGGCTAACACTACAATACAATTATAGAATTTTTAGGAACAGAAAAACATCTGGAATAGATCACAAAGTTATGAAGCGATGACAAAAGGTAAATTATTGTACAGACGCCAGCACATCAAGGTACCCGAAACTGTCAGATTTTCCCAATCAACTTTGAACCTTATGCTTTAGCGATAAAGTTGAAAATCTATTAAAGAAATCTGACAGATTGTAGTAGCTTGATGTGCTGGCGTCTGTACATAACGAAGTTAAGTTTTTATGTAGGGAAGCACAGCAAGAATGAACGCTAAAGTAAATACAATTTGAATATTTATTAGAAGTTTTCTCTGTTCCTAAACATGCTATAATTTAGTATATTTCAAAATTAACTTTCCATGTGTCATCAAAAATTAACGAAATACTAGTCCTAGGTTTGTGATTTTTTTAACATTTTTGTTTTAATTTTTTCACAGGTTCTTTCTACAATGTTTTACTTCAGCAAAACCCTTTTAGATGTTATCCTTCTTTTAGTTTAGATCATTTGACATGTAAAGATAATTTAGAAACAAATCATACCAACATTATACCTGCCGCACATTAAACATTAGCAAGCGTCCCAATGGTTACACGATATTGTCCCTTATGCCGTACCTGTTAGAGCGCATATTGCTCCAACATCAGTTTGTCCACCGTCTTAGCGAATAAGCGATGACACCCACACTGCCCAAGCACCATGTTTTATGAAAATCACACTATCAACTTAAAATTGTCATATTTTAAGACTTGCCTGACTAAATTTTCATAAGAAAAATCTTGAATTTAGGCTATTTGGACTATTTCACAAATACAGCACAACAGTAATATAATTTTAACCAATTGCCCCAGAAAGAGGGCAATGTTTTTATAAAAATCACCATATTAAAATGGTCCATCAGCAAGTCGATAGTGCGTTTACAATTTCAAAGATAATACCTACTTACATATAGTGGGATGATACAATGTCAAGCCCGTGAGTATTCCTTATCTATGGATCTGATACACGTTTCATTCATTATCATTGCATGTATGTGAATGATTGCATTGTTTTACTTCGATATCACAAAACTAAATGATTGGTGACAATAAGCATTACTTTTGCCATGAAGTAATTCTACCGAGAATTTCAACTTAATTTTCTGAAATACTTTTCAAGCCAAAACTGCAAATTTTAAAAAATGTTTTCAGTAAAAATTCTCCGCATTGGACCAAGATGAAAACCATAACCAGTGTACTCTATGACATTATTTTTTACAAAGAAGCTTACACACTTGATCATTTTCGGCGTACAATAAATTATTTGTTCGCTATTTATTATAATCATCGATCGATATTTCGATCAAGTCTGCAAGCCACCAATGATTTATTACAAAGCAGGTATATGCCGCCATGGTTCAGGGTAAGTGTGGGATGTCAACCGTATGCTGCGGGAATTGTTGGAAATATACCCAGATAATGAGATCAAGGAATATAGGAACTTAATGTACGAAAATAATTGACATTTGTTTGATATTATGACTACAAAA
>OX451393.1:3404942-3487435 GCA_949629135.1 Eremobia ochroleuca
GAATTGTAACAATCGGAGCAAAATGTCGCTTTCGACTTAGTAAATAAAGTATAGGTCTACTTCGGACCTCTTAGATTAGTTTTTCCATAAAATTAACAAACTTTTTACAAAAAAAAAAAATACTTTCGCTTTAAATATAAACTGGTCGACTGCCACAGATACGTGCGAAACAAACGCGGCACTGCAACAAAATAGCGGGCTGAGCGCGTAGGTGTAACTGGCTTCCGAACAGATCGACCTCAAAATGAATATGACATTACAGTTCATGTGCAAAGCACAATGTGACAGGCAGTCTGCGATACCTTATTCGATTTCCACACCGATAGTGAGTGCCTGCAAGAACTTAATAATCTACATCGCCGACAAGACAGGCATTTGCCATTTAGCTGTTGTCCGCGAAATAATGGGACCTCATTGACGATGCTATGCACTATGTTCTAGGTGTCGAAGCAAAGTCCGCAATAATGCATAAGTAATGACTGGTAGCCGGTCCGTTATAGACAACGCTTAGTTATCTGTTTACTTCAACTAGTCTACCTCAGTCTGTTACTACATATACGTGCAAGGAATTCTAATCAAGATAACTGATATATTCTGTTTTTGCTTTCATTTACGCTATTCGACGTATAAAGTGGATTTCTATAACGGTGGTAATCTACAACTTTTGATTGGATGGAATAGTATTTATCGATAAAATTAGAATCAGGAGCTGAGCTACTTCTATCCATGTTTTATTTACCCGTGGAACGTTATATTCAAATCACTACCAGTACGACAACCGACAATGGTTTTTCCAATTGTTTCTGCATGGCGTTCAATGGTACGATTTTTCATGATACTGGATTCAACCATCATACTTCCAGGAGTGCTGACAGCTTGCCTAGCATTTTATTATCAATTATCGATTCCATACAGATATTTAACTAGCTTCTGCCAGTGGAAGTCAGTCGGCAAGAGTGACGCTTTTCTATCAGTGAAAGATTGTTTGTAATCGCATCAGTGCTTCCAGAAATATATTTATTTATTTAAAAAAATTAAATAAATAAAGAATCCTTCAACCAAATCCCCCTTCTTCAACCGAACCTTTCTCCAACCAAATCTTTCTCCCTTAAACTCTTCAAATTACCTCTTACAAATAAACAATATTAACACCTTTTTTTATCATATTAGTTGAGAGTCGCGGACGATCATACATTATTCTACGACAGAGATACATACCATTTTGAGAGGATTAGTTTGTATGAGCACAGTTTCGGTGAGCGCGCAGTCGGGCGGGTCGGGCACATGCACGCCTTTCCTCGCGAAGGTCTGGAGTATGTTCCAGTGGTTCAGACTGTGGTAGTTGGGGTCGGAGTACATGTTGGCGAGCGCTAGGCAGTACAGCTCGGCGTTCGCCAGACCGCCAACTATAGGCGGCTTGAGGTGTTCTTGGTCCTGAAATTGAACATTTTCGAGGTTAGGTAACGTTTTCGCAAGACGTATTGGAAATTGTAAATAATTTAACACGTTCAACGCCATGTCGGACATTGAAATGCGCCATGTCCGACATGGCGTTGAACGTGTTAAAGAAAACAAAGTGTAGGCTGTGGATGCTGTGTCACAGGAGATAATTATGGTCCTTAATAGCGGATGCAGAAGGCGAATTCCCGTAATTAAAAACATTTAAAATCTAGTCCCAATCTCATCTCAGCGACAATCAACGTCAAAAACTTGGGAACTAGGGAAATCAGAAGTATTATTGACAGATTGAGACAGAGATCAGACTGTGAACGTTCTTAAAATTACGAGAATTGCGCCTCAGACCTCCACACAGCAAAAGCAGCCCAAAACCTGTCCATCAATCGGTAATCTGCGGGGTTCAGACATTTGAGCTATATAAGTAGAAGTATTAAAAGAAATAAAGAACGAAAAAATGCGTACATTTATAGTAGCTTACTCAAATATTAGGATATACTACTGATCATAAAACATTGGGTAAAGGAGCTTAACGGACCAGTTTGCACGCATTCTTGCGCAAATCACTGGGATTTAGTATATAAAGCCTGTTAAAGACTAGTAATCCTATTCTTAAACCATTGATTTATTACCTACGTGAAGTTAATAGAATAATAGCAGACATCTCAGTACGCTTGCAAAAGAGACGAAATTCAACAGAAGCCTTTGTTCAAACTGAATGACAAAACGACCATTTAAACCGTACCCAAATGAATTTATTTGCACTAAAAACGCAACAGTTCACAGGATGGGCTCTAAACCCACTTCACGACAGGCAGTCAAAACTTAGTCATAAGACTAGTAATAATACTGTCATTTAACTTCCAGCTCTAAACGAGAACTAGGTCTTGGCATACAGATAGCTACGTAACTTTGAAACTTTATGTAACTTTCCTTGGAGCTAAAGATATGCATGCCTGCTTCTAGAAGTAGGCCTAACTTGTAAGAGTTGTTAGATTCTTTGCAATCTTTGGTTTATACTTGGCTAGTTAGAAACTAATTATAAATCTGAGACGTTATACAAGTTTCACAATTATTCTTGTTTTTATTAAATACTAGCTTTTGCCCGCGACTTCGTTCGCGTGGAATAGTGACTTCCGGCAGATTTTTGGTTTTACCCACATAGTTAAAGAATGAATTAAAAATGGAAATGAATTAAAATGAATGAATGAATTAAAAATTTAAAAATTAAAAATTCCCACATGAATTAAAACAATAACATGAACGATCGACACCATTGCGCGATCACCAACTCGACATATAGTACTAATAGAATTATCTATACTCCGTTAGAGCATTTTCTATGTACTAAAAGTTGTATTATATTATATTTTTCATACCTTTTTACTATTTATTTACATTTTTCCGATGAATTTTCAGTACTGAATTGATGCCGACTCTTGACCAATAGATGGCGCTGTATGTCCGGAATAAATTTTATTTTTTATTTTATTTTTTGTAATAAAAACTATCCTATGTCCTTTCTCAAGTTCCAAACTATGTCTGTACCAAATTTCACACAAATCGGTTCATTAGTTTAGGCGTGAAGCAAAGACAGACAGACAGACAGACAGAGTTACTTTCGCATTTATAATATTAGTTTGGATTGGGCTCATAGCTCATAACATCGATATTGCCTGGTGAAAAGCGATGTATAAGGTCTATGGAACGAGCATACTCAGAAGATGTCTGTTCACTCATCCTGTTCGATGCTTGAATATTTGAAAGATAATTCGATGTAAATATTTGAAAGACATTTCGGTGTTTAAATATTTGAAAGATATTATAAGGAGTACGTTCAACTTAATAAAAACCGAAATGGGGCACTCGGGGTCAGTTGAAAATGTTTCCGAGGAATCCGAGTAATTTTGGACGGTCTAAAACAAATTCCTCACTACGACAGGGGTCGTCATAATAACCGACATGAATACTAATAAAAACGTTCGCAATGCACACAATGTTGGGAGCGCTGATGAGCCCTGAATCTAGATCAATGTTAGGTCACGTCCTATTTTTAACGGAGCGAGCTACTTAGCAGTACTTTGCTTAAGTGATTTTTAGTATCTTTCCAATGGAGATAGCCTTCTGATAGCGTTCAATAGAGATTGTAGGTTTAAGGTCCGAATTGACGCAGATTTATTGGGGAGAACATGGCCATGAAAAAGTGTCGTATACTTTTTAAAGCAAAAGTGTTTTAGTGAATTAACACAGTCAGATTGGTTTTGCGTCATAAAATACTAATGTCAAGAACAATAATAGTACCATTTAGAGACATCATATTTTGTAAACAATAATATCATAAGAAAAACGTGAACTTTGCATTATAAAATAATGCGTAGTATGCGAATAGAAATAAGATTCTCAATGTCAAGTTTGGTAGTATAAAAACAGTCTGATATGATTATTTTTATTCATAACACAGTTATGGATTTGCAAATTACAATAAATCTTCATAATAGACCTACTGAACAGAGCATTAAAGATTCTATTAATAAACATACGTAATTTAAGGTGCGTAAATGCGTCAGAAAATGGGGTGAACACATTAACCTTGGTGGGACAGGTGTGGCTAGACCAGACGATGCTATTATGCCATAATTTGTAAATAACACCCCTAGCACATAGGCACTTTCTGTCTACGCGCCTGACATTTGCTACCAAATCGGTACTGAAAGGAAAGCTTTTAAAAGAGACATGAGCTTTACACCTGTGCAAATTAGTCTTTAAAAACTCAATTCTTCCCTTCTATTTAATTACCGAAACCTGTTTATTATCTTTGATCTTAAAAATAATCAAATCCAGAGGTCAGTGACTTGCAACATTTAAATAATGATTACCAAACGAAATAATTACATCAGAATCTGAATATTAAATAGCGACACTGTCAACAATCCTAGATTCGGCAACGCGGCTAAGTCCAGTAGATTAGGCAAACAAGTAACGACCAAAAACTGGTTTTATTGCAAAATTGAAGTATTACAACATAAAATTACCATCTCATTGACCATGAGGCGCTGACAAACGATACGTGTGAAATATGGCCGGCCAATACTGGCCTCGATAGCTCTCACTTTTAATCTCGATTCTTAATAATTCCGTACCGATACACACGCATTCGATGCAATTACTTGCAGTGAATGGGTTTCTTAATGACCACCACGGTCTTGGTTATAATGACAGACATTTGATAGAATGTTTGGCTACCAATATTTTGCAAACTCGATAAATGGCCAATTCAGACCGTTTCACTCATCAATGACTCGCAAAAGTCTGAGTAATTCTAAAAGCTTGTCGAAAAGAGAAATGTTATACTATTCAGAACATTGTGATGTGTACCACAATACCTAATTTGAGCAAGTCACTGAGTAAATATTGTATCAGACTACAGTCGATTTTCAACTAAATTCTCGCCCACTAAGACTACATTCGAGCCTATAAATTATTCAGATAAAACTAGGGGATCCTTGAACTGAAGGGCAACGTAAGGAATGTGTGAAGTTAGACATGAAGTTGCACACCTTATTCAAAACAGATTTATGGACGCTGTGGAAACCACATCGATTTATGGTGAGCCATGTTATCCGATGATCCAAACTAAAGGTCGAAAACTGTTTCTATTCGAAAAATGTAAAGAAAAGCTGCGCAGTTTACTGAAGGTGTGTAGCAAAATCAACGTAGGGACTTAGTAACTTGAGCTAAACTTCAAATTACTGCGGCTAACAAGGAAAGTTCCACATAAAGGACTATCTAACACAGTTTCTTAACAATCCCCAGGCGATACCCGAAGCTATTTCGCAAATATTGAACTGTATGGACAACAAAATCCCATTACACATGATCAATTCACCCTTTGCACGTATCACTAGGTTGAAAGAAAACAATTCTACACAATGGATTCTATTGCCTTCGTCGCAAGACAGCAAACTTTGTGTTAAAAATTTCGTGAAAGAATGTCATTCGTGTTATTGTTGGGCAGGTCATCGCTCGTTCGAATTACTATAAATACATACATTACACTAATACAGCCTTGGTACAGACGAAAAGCGATAACGAAGCAGCCGCCAGACAATTTGAGAAAACATGTTTTGCTAAGAGGTAAAATCTGCAGTAAAAGTAGATTGTCCGAACAAATATTATAGAGAGAAGTGACAAGACATGAGTCACAGACGAACACGCAACTTTCAGAAGTATGTAATATAGTATGTAGATAGAAGCAGTGTTTTCAGCGAGTTAAAGAGCGGTCTCAAAACAACGAGCTCTGAAACCACTGGAACGTTACTTCTACTTATATGTATTGATTGTGTCGTACAGTATGTCCATTACGTAATAATAAATTGAAATAGATTGATTAAAGGTCTGTGTGGGCGACATTCGCCGAACAACATTTAGTTGGGTGAGTTTACTGATTTATTGGAGACGGGATTTATTACTCAAAACAGCCAGTACAACAAGACAAACACCACATTAATCAATATATCATCATGATTCATAGAATGTTTCATTTTGTTGGCTTTTCATAACCAAGAGCTCGGCGGCGTATCAAGCTTCACCAGAAACGTTTACTGCTTTGTAATCATTACCATAAGCGAAGTCGTTATCTGACCTTATAACAAACAAGACTGTGAACCTCCAATGGAGCTGCAATAAAAACCTTTTATTCTTCCTTTCATAGCTCGAACATTGAAATATTTTTCGGTAAGAAAAATATCATACTTAGCCCGAAAAGAAGATATCCTCCTATATATGATTTCGTAGAACAATAGTAATATCGGTATCCATACACTCTTTGAATCAAGTGCTCTCAACTAATTAACTTATCTTCGGATCAGATCGTTCACACGCTCGTGAGAACGACGCTGGGCATCGTGCCATCTACCAAAAGAAACTTCACCGACTTTTTGCCTTTGTTAGAGTTTCGCCCGATGATAGTAAAAGAGAACTCTTATTGAACTCGTAAGTAATGTACCAGGTGCCCTGACATCAATTTATTTCGTATTTCGTAAACTTACAAGGAAAACGTTCGCAGAAATTTTACGTAAAAAGAGCGTGAAACATAATGGAAGCTGTAATTCATTTCCACGGATGGCATATCATAATGTACGATCCATTCGCGAAACAGTCCAAAGGTTGAGGCACAATCTCACGATTTGAACATCGTCGTGCATTCGAGCAGATCCATTTTGGATTT
This sequence comes from Eremobia ochroleuca, assembly GCA_949629135.1. Taxonomy (NCBI): domain Eukaryota; kingdom Metazoa; phylum Arthropoda; class Insecta; order Lepidoptera; family Noctuidae; genus Eremobia; species Eremobia ochroleuca. The sequence goes on from OX451393.1 coordinate 3,411,625, forward strand.
GATTTTTTTTTTTTTTTCTAAGTTAATCATAGTTTACCTTTACGGATAAGTGGAAGTTAAAGCGTATTCTCAATTAGAACCCGCTTAAAGCTCACATTTTGTTGACACGTCTGATAAAAAATTAACTTTAATAATACCCGACCATAAAACCTGGTGAAAAGCACTAATCATAGCGCGTTCACAAGACCTCGCGATGATTGAGTCGCAGGCAAAATAACTAGTAGGAACAGTTATTAGCACTCACTTTCAAGGAGCAGCACCATTCACAGCGTCTCAATTAACACGAAACATGTGAGTACTCCTGATTAACAATTCCGATGAGATTCTAACCTGACGTCCAAATAATTAAGCGGAGCGGCACGACAAAAAGACGCATCGAGACGGCGACAAGTCGACAACGTCTGGCTGCAGCCGCGGGTCAAGGAGAAAGGCGTCGAAGCCGGCGACAAAATACCACTATTTAATCTGTAATTCGCACATTTTCTTCAGTTCAGTCATGTCTACGGCTGGAATATTGGAGTAGGCGGAAACTGTTAGCCTCTCGTTGTGGTGATAACTACAACTCTAGTAATGGGTTTTCTACTTATTAGCGTCAAGATATTGAAACTCATTTATGGTCAGTCATAACTTTACCATAATTTTACGTAATTATGGTTCAGAGCAAGAAACAATAAAGACACCAAGTATGGGCAGTAACCATCCGCTTTACAAGCAGAAATTATTCAAACATCTCATTTGGGTCTCGTAAAGGCATAATGGTATCATTACATTTAAACCTGAGAATGAATCATAAAATCTCAATAAGCTGCAATAAGCCTGGTACTCACGAAGTTGAATCAAACTGATACAACTCAGTAATGGCATTGACTCATTCATTCATCGAAAACTAACTTAGAAGGCTTTAGAGAATAAAAACGTGTGATTTTTTTTATGGACATGTTGGTCAACAGACACTTGCCTCTTTAGGTACTGTATTGGTAATGATTACATAATACATATTTATTTTTATCATTATTTTGATTCATAGAGAGACAAAGATGAATGTTGATAGCCAAAATGGAATAACGTGCGTAACGGTTAGATTGCCGTTACGCACGTTACAAATGTCTCTAAATCTCCTTTTCGACTTGTAATCAATATTGAGAATATTTGTTATATGGTTCTTACATAACAGTTAATGAAGTTATTATAAAAAAAAAATTTCAAAGTTCTTAACTAACTTTGAAATTGGTCTTACAATAATTAATTATTCAGGACCGATACTTAAGGTTTGTTTTACTAAATACGTATTCAACACAAAAGCCATCCGTTCTACTTTTACGAACATCCTAAGAAAACACTGAAGCGTGGCAACCTGAAATCCTAGTCCACCGTTTAACAAACTCATACAGTTACTAAGAGGTCGCCGACACCAAAACAATAACTATTGAAAGACAACATTTGTTCTCATAATAAGGAAAATATTATATCATCTGCATACGTATAAATTATAACATATAAATGTCCGATGACCTGTCGAAGGCCGCAGGAATCCGCTGGATGCAAGAAGCACAAAACTGCTCGAAGTGGCGATGCTTGAGTGAGGCCTATGTCCAGCAGTGGACGTCTTTTAACTATGATATTAATCGACTATTGGTCAAATACTATATTACTAAATTGAATAAGTACTAAAATAAATCCGGAAAAGCATCATCTACGTGTATAACCAGCTGAGTCACCAGTCACACGGCGAAAAGAACAAAAGATAGCCAGTTTCCCAAAGGCGGAAACGACGTAGATTATTTTTAAAGCGACGAGACAATTTTACCTTTTGCCTCTTTTGGGACAGATGGACATTCCAAACTCGACTCTATGTCCTTGACTATCGGAAATTTTCCTCGTTAGAACATCACTTCCCGAAAAGTAAAAATATCCTGGTACAACAGCCAGACGAATGTGCGTTCATTAGGGAATATTTTCGACATGGAAATCGGTTAGAGGCAATTTAGATGAGCCAGAACACCGCGACTTATAACATTTCAAAGGGGCATTACAGCTATATATGGATTGAAATCGGTTTGTCGGAGTACAAAATACAAAACAAGGAAATAAACCCCGCGAATGCGTTTAATCCATGTAAAACTGGATAGTGATTTTATTGCGTTGGCCGTTTTATGCCTTTAGGAAATAGACTTTATTGTTATAGACATCTTTATTGGTTGTAACGAAACGTAGGCCTCAGGAAACCGCTTTTTGTCGATGTCTGGTTATCGACCCCTGAAACAAAGCAATATCATCCAAGTAACCTTTGGGGTTCAACCAACTCAACAATGTCTACGAAAATTTCAAAAGGAACATCCGACAAAGTAGAATACGCATCGATGCCAGATCCACCCACGCATTCAATGTAAAGTTATCTGAAGATATTAGCAAACAATAGTTAATTCAGATGATAGAATTAAATTATTGCTATTACACATCACTCTAATGAAGCATGACTCGATTGAGATCAGATGGCAATATGAATTTATTTTTCCGTTTACTTACGCGGCCCAGCTTTTACACTTTTTAAAGTAATTGAATTATTTAAGGGGAAGGCACCAGGATAGCCCGTGAAATTCAAAGGACCGTACCCAAAAAATAAAGTGCCAATGAAAAAAGTACTATCTTCGTATGGGAAATAATATCTTGAGCATTTTTTAGTATTACAGTCAAAGTTTACAATTAACCCCTGGCTACTAATTGAGATTGAAATTACCAAAAATCATACTTTTATAACAAGTGTTTTAAGTATAACATTTTAAAAAAAATAACAACTTTTAATTGAATATAAGATCCCGAACATTTTTTTTATTATTACAACAAAATTAACCCCCTGGCTGCTATTTGGGTTTGAAAGTACCAAAAATATTTTGGACATTCGTTTAAAGACATCAAAAGGCCAATTCTCGTAATTTAAGACGTTCAAAATCTATTCGCAGTCTCATCTCGGCGACAAACAAATGTCAAAAACTTGTGAAAAATATAGGGAAATTAGAGGTATTTTTGACAGACCGAGACTGATATCAGATCAGACTGTGAACGTTCTAAAAATTACGAGAATTGCCCCTCAGTTATTATTTTGGGTATAAAATGTTCGAAACTTGAATGATGTTCTTTTTTTTACGTTTTTCGCAATTTGCAGGTCGGCGTCAATTTGTGTGTTGAACAAATATGATTTGCGACCGTAACAAGTATGTATTACAGAATTATAATCATTAAAATCATCAATACAACTCTCTACGTTCATATACTTAATCCTATGGATTGATATTTCATGAAATAGTTATTGCAAAAAACTTAAGAAAAATTTCGCCGGCTATCCTGGCACTTCCCCCACTTTGAACGTAAATAAGGTATCCTATCCTCAGATCCAATATAATAACTGCTCTAGATATACTAGATGATTTTTTTACAGGCTCCAAATTTTTACAGGGTGTTCTACTCATGAATATGAACAACTTTCACTATGGGACCAAGTCTGAAATCACGAAAACAAAATCAGCTGTTTAATACAAAAGTTCAATACCTACTTGACCAAAATGTATGACACAGCTAATTTTTTTTCGTGATCTCAGAGTTGGTTCCATAGTGAAAGTTGTTCATATTCATGGGTAGAACACCCTGCAAAAATTTGGAGACGGTAAAAAAAATCATGCTGTATATCTTTTAGTCTTTTCTACACGGGATTATGGAAGAGAATGTTAAATTGGAAATCTGTGAGCCAATCCCAAGAGAACTTTAGATTGCAGTGTTCTCATGTCCTAAGTACAGACATATCTGATCCAAACATAGTGGTCCTTGAACTCGTTCGCAACAACAATCGTTAATGGACATCCGCTGTACTGTACACCAATGATAAATGAACAGGCTTCTTAGAAATCGTCGGAGAAAGGCTAACAAAACAAATCATGATCTCGACAGCTATTTGAATCTCTCGTCTTGGAACACGTGGACAGCTAAAATAATTGCTTGCACTAATCTCTTTGATAAAGGTTACGAGAACTGGATATCAATTACAGAGTAATGTTGGTAATCAAGCCCAGTAAATTAAATTTCAAAGGGATTACGTAAGCAAGAAAATGGTGAAGACGCTAAATCCTAGATATCATCTGAATTTACGGTCTGGCTCAGACGGCCATATTTACTCTCGAAGGTTATGAAGACCTAGAAATATTTCATTTTGTCTGAGAATAAGGAGTATTGACGATCTTCCAACAAAAGAGTTCAAAGATAAGTTACATCATAGACTACAAAATCACAATTTCATTCTGTAGCTTCAAAACTGTTTACGAATCTAACTTATTTCTATTATGATTCCGCTTCTTTCTCATCACAGTCATTGTGCTCCACGAAAATAAACCACCACTTGGTCAAATAAACTCATAAGGACGTTATTACTAGGGACACTCCCATAAGCACATTTTGTTCACTGCTGAAAGCTCGCGTGACACTAGTTACCAACCCCAAACAATTGTGGCGGGATAGTTGCGATCAATATTGTACCATGTTCATGCTGAACTTTTAATTCAAGGGCAAGCTTTTCGAGCCGGCAGCTGATAAAAATGGATTACGTATGAAGGGTAAAATCGAAATTCCAGATCGATTAGGCATTAGACGTGTCGCTAGCTTGGCATTGGTTTTATTTTGCGGTGTAACTGCTTTCTTTATGGTCGTTTCCGAGGTTATGGGGATTTCGGGGTTGACAACGACGGTCTTGACTTTACCTGACAACTGCACCCTAATTGCGTAACACATTTTCAATCGCTATCCGAGGTTTTTGAAGGTTATTCCTAATCCATATCCAAAAAATCGTCTGTTCAACATCGTAAATAACGTAATGAACATGGATGGCTGAACTGTCAAAATGAAACAAATTGCGATCAATTGCTATTTTATGTGTGTTACGCAATTACCCTGCTTTTCCTAGAATCTACATGCTTATTTCTATAATGTTAATTGCAATGAAACTTTAATTTAAATTAAGTTCTCGAAAATCAAAACAAATATTGAAAGTAGAAACACCAAAATTACATAACCACCACATGGTGCATTAATCTGATAAAACCGGTCATATTTCGACCTGAACGTTGAAACTTTAATTTGCACAATTTCGAAATAACCGATTCTGTATAAGGATATTGAACTTATTATGGACTCAAATTGTAAAATCAGCAAAAAGTAGATCTGGCAATTTTACTTCGTTAAAAGATCTGCACGATTTAACAGAAGCAATGCAATACAGACATAAATTCAAGAAATAAATAAACAATGAAATGAAAATTTAATACAGAAAATCTCGTAGCAGCAGGCTAAAAAATAAAAAGGGGTCGAGATGAAAGGTCAATCCTGTAGGCGGCCTGTGGAGATCTACCGCAGTAGGCAATTTCTTTTATATTAGTCGAGCAGTCCGAGCAGGGAAACTAATCTCCTTTATGTAACAGTTTCTATTTGCCATCCAAAGGCGAATGCACTTTTATTAAAAGCAATTCGATGTCGAGCTCAAGTGAAGTATTCCAAAATAAATGATCTCATACTTCGTAACGGTACAGACATGAAGTGGCAGGATTAAAACGATTGTGTAATGAGACACTGCATTAGCAATAACAGTTCTGAAATATGATCCCTGTCTCTATTTGGGACAATATCCGTGATCTAATCAAATACAACGCAGACGAGAGTACCGGCCAGTATAAATAATTCGAACCATAAAACTGTATAAACATACACAGACTTCGAATGTGTTTATTATCTTTAGTCAATGATGAGCTAGGAGGAAAGATATAAGCAAAAGGAATATTAACTGTTTACAACAGTGGAAGCATCTATTAAAACCGAGTGTAGTTGTATACAAACAGATACGAGTATAAATGTAGTGGAAATTCAAGTTGAGAAATGTCTGAACATTGACTGTGTTTAGGGGCAACATTCTTTTATCTGCTTCAAAGGATCTAATGTTTGTAGTTGCAGTTAATATATTACAGCAACGTTTCACGTTAACGTCGAACGACAGGCTTTTTCATACTTTCGTATATTCGTCACGCTTTCTTGAGGTAAAGACTGTCTTATCGATGGTAGTCTTATAGGAACCCATGACTTACAAGAAAGGTATCCCGACGTGTCACCTCCGATTTTTTTGTGGCTGATATATGTTATTCTCCATCAAATTTTAAGACACGTATTTTTTTTTTTTAATCGTAGGTGACACGTCGGGATACCTTCCTTGTTAGTAGCTGCATAATGCTAGTTTTAGTTTCAAAACACCTGTAAATATAGGTTAGAATGACCTGGTTACGATAAGGATTGCGGCGTTAGAGGGCGACGCTCTTTGCCAACTACGTGAAGGATATGGGCAGTAACTGACTGGCGTAGTGCTGACCCAAAACTAGGTTCCGCATTTTAACAAATGCTTTACGAGGTTTAGGATAATACGTCATAATAAATGACAGCTTCGTACTCGTTCGGAAATAACTAATCGTTTCCCCGAAATGACAAAACCTCGAGGTTAAAAATGCTGACCCTGTGACATTTAGACGACAAATATGACTCAGATATTAATCCGACGTGTATCATATGAAACGGAATAAACGATCCGTAAATAAACTTGAGATTTAATAGTGACGGCGACGGGACAAACAAAAGTTGGCAAACAAAAAGTTACATCTAGACTGTTACAAAAGGCAGAATTCGAAACTAATCAAAAACAGTTTTTTTCTAACAATGCTTCATTTTTGCGGACCATAACAGAACTTGATTACTTTCTGTGACATACTACCTTTCTTCCTATGATTAAACGAAATATAATTTATTTAAATGATGTGTACAAACTTCAAATACTAAATAAACTACAAATTATTAAAATAAAAATATAATATCCTAGTCTAAAACTATGAAAAAACTAAAATATTGCGTCGAAATATTCCTCCGTATCGCTGTCGACTGGTAATGTACCCACGAGACTGCTGGTGGCATTGCCACGTTGTATGGCAATGCTTAGCCTCTGGCCAAGGTAAAGGCCAGCCCTTAGGTCACGGGAAGAGTCAACCAGCCGTTTAGAGATTTCATTGAACAAGCAATGAGCACTCGAATGATAAAACTGAATAGTGATTGACGATTGTCCCTCCGTGAACGGAAAAGAGCCTGGGAAGCACGTTAAAAGCCCTTGGTCTCGACTGTCATTAGAAGATCTTTGACAGTCGTTGCGGGTAGTCAGAAGCCCAAAAATCGCGACAACCAAGCTTATGGTATCATGTTACCCAGTAATTGGGTTATGGAAGTCAGAAAGACAGTCGCTCCATGTAAAGTACTGGTATTCCGCTGCCTTCAGTTAGACTGGAAGGCCGACGCCAATATAGTTGAGAAAAGCCTAGCCAATTGATTGAACAGAGTCTAAGGTAACTTTCTGTGACATTGACCTTTCTATCATTAAACTGAATACTGATTGACGATTTTAGTGTAGACTATCGACTCCTTTCACATTTCCTTTTTGGTTGCTATGGCTAGTAAAAAGAAACGTTAATGTAGCTAGAGTTACGTCATGTCTAAAGTCTGTACGTTACACGAAACGCTATCGTAATTTGTTGGCCTAACTAATTACTGTTCAAATTCAGGGTAACCATTGTTCGCAAAAACGCAAAGGGAACCTTTTGTACAGATTATAATAGAACTTTATTCTGAATTCTGTTTTATAACCAGCGGGGTAGTTGCGTAACACACTAACAGTAGCAATTGGTTTCATTTTGACAGTTCAACAACATTAATTGCGTTATTTACGTTCTTAACCTTCAAGCGGGCGCGCGGCGTCGAATCGACCGCGATGCGATCGATTCTCGATACATTTATGATGCCAAATTGCTTACAAATCCAAAGAAAATTAGAATATTATTTTGATTTTATAATTTTGTTTATGTCCTAACATAATGATAATGTGATAAATACAAAAAATATTAAATAATTAGTCTTTTAAATCCCTGAAATATCCTATAGGTCTTTTAGGTTACGCGCGACCGCTGGCGTTACAAATGTCCGCGCGCCCGCTTGAAGGTTAACAGGACAAAATTTTCGAACATGAAGCAATGGATTAGCAATATCCTCCAAAATTATTGAGATTGTGACTGAAAGTGTGTTACGCAATTATGGTACCGGTGGGTTCCAAAAGTCATTAGTTTAATGAAATAGACATGAAACTATACAAATTTCAGGAAGTTGAGAATGATGAAATAAAACAGATTGATAATGTAACATACACAATAACAGATTTTTTTTCTGATAAGTTAAAACTGAAAACTGCTGTTAAACTGAATTTGATCGACATTCGACAGGTGTTTCGTTTGACATTTTGGACACTTGAGCGTGAGAAATCATGGAGAAAATCTAATTGTCTCGAAATTCGGAAACAATGGACTATTACATCAAGTCAAGGACAATGTAAGGCTTTAATGAAACCTCAAGTTGTATTATTTAGCATTATTTTCAGACATGCTTGACAATTTATATGAAAAATTCGGCAATGAAGAAAATAATATGAAAAGTAAAATGTTACCTCATGATCCCTGTAAAAGGGCTCCTGAAGGTTATCCGGGACCCTGTTGTTGAACGCCTTCGTTAACAGCCATTTGATTGATGCCCGCTGCTTCGACTGAAACAATACAAAACACCATTTATTTCTATTCTATATCATACGAAAACTAATAAAAATTAAGTAAGTTCTACTCGACGTCAAGTTCCAGAGCCGAGCAATGGTATTCTTCTCGATAGGAAGTTTTAAACCACGGTCATTAAAACTTGGCTCTCATAAACTTTATTAGCTCTTTCACCAAGCCAAGGCTCAAAACGGCTTGACCCAAATCCAGTTCCTATTGATCATTTCAACCTCGGCACGACATATCAAGTAGTAATAAACCAGCACAAAGATGACAAACCGCTCGTATATCGGGTATAAACGGTCGTCATCTATCGTTAACGAGGTAAAAATTGCAAATAGCAGTTCTATTGAGCCAGTTGTCGGCTGTCGATTGCCACAATTATTGTCCACCGTCAACCACTGCCGCGATATGGCAACGTCCGCTTATTGTGATCGCATTGGCCAATAAGTGGAACCGAGTGGTCCTTGTCCTAATTTGAGTACTGCACTATCATCACTCACTATTTGTTAATGTGATAGCAGATGGATTCGTTGTAGAGTAGTTCAATTGAATTGACTCTTTGGCGTAAACGACAACGCAAATACGTGGACGCATGTTATGTTACTGTCTGCATTAAGAAAATTAAAATGACAATCAGTTGCTGTTTCTCTCGTTGCAATTACTCGCAAATAACATTTATTATGCGTTACGTTTGATCCAGAACGACAAAGCTCCATAAAGTACAAAGTTCGTTCATACGTTTTACGCCACATGAATAACTTGCCAAACGCGCTATAAGCATTCAAATATCATTACTTCATATTCCTGATAATAAAACTTACATCACGAGACAACATAAAAATGATGTCATAAAATGTGACCGCGAAGAGCATAATTCCATATAGGTATGTGAATATTAAAGTACAATGTCAAGGTGAGATGAATAGATCAGAATATTCAAATAAAGCTGTTAGTAAGTGCATAGATGTCGACAGTCCCATCGCATCTTAGTATCATCAAATTCGTCATGCAATTGAGAAAGCGGGCACGCGAACCATCACTCTCTGTTATTAATTTACTGTAAACTAATAGTTAAAACATGCAAACGCATCACGATGCTAAGAAATCCGTTGTGATGCAGAATTTTAATAACACGTACCGGCACGGTGAAACGATTCGAGGATTTGAGATTCGTATCTTAATGGAGATTTTAGAAATTGTAGCCATGCTGCTGCTCGACTTTGCAAACAAAAGGCAGAGACGTTTCTAGTTTTGTCACGGGAATATCAGTCACCAACTTAAAAGTTTTACGTCAGCGATCAAAGAGTTGCATCAAAAACCCTTCCGAACTAACCCGGAATCACAAACAAAAATAAAACTAATTTCAAAGCGGAAACATTATTAGAAGATGTGTCTGAAACATTGGAGAGAGAAAAACAGAGAAAAAAAAATGAACAAGATGAGCTTACTATCAATAACAGTATCAGAACGTCGACAAATCATAAAGCTGAAAGGTCGGGCGCGTGCCGGCGCATGCGGCCACGGTTAAAAATAGTCCATTGCACGGAGACACTCCCAAATAGGAAGCTACTTGGACGGGCTCGATCAAGAATGTCACAGTAAACAACCGTTGTATCAAAGATTAAAAAGGCAACTAACATTTGTATGATATTGCTTATTTTTTTTAGAAACTTGATAATTCTAGAACGATTGGCAGTAGGTACCTAATACATGTTGAACATAGACTTAATTTGACTAGTAATTAAAAGTATTAAATACAGGAACCTCCTAGACAGATTCTTAGTTACGTCTTTGCACAGGATTGTTTATCACTGACTAATGAACAGCTGTCAACCAAAGCAATAGACTGGAGATTGATGTTAACAATAATTAATTTATCAAATTCTTGAATAATTTACTCAATCTGAGATGTGTAAGAAACCACATCTACATTAACAAACTTATCTCTTAAAAGCAGAAAGAAACAGTTAATAGGATATCGTTCATATGATTGATTGGCATTGAATCCAATTGACTGTCTATTTTGCGTTGGTGTAAATATTTCTTCTCCGAATAAACGAGGACTTAGCTGGTTGGACTTAATTGAAAACTGAAGAATCGGATAAAGCGCTCGTGAGAATTTAACTATCCTTTGGCTTAACAAAGAAATAAGAATTCTTTAATAAAGCACTAATTAGAACCATGGCTTATTTTGAAGAGACAAGACAAATACTAGGCAACGCTTTAGATTTTCTGAGATGATTGTTAAAATATTCCAGTTGTAGAGTCATCTTTTAAAAGAAATACCGAGCTCCCAAGAAGGGTCTTGTAAAAATACTGAACCAGTTCTTTTATGTGCACTGAAAAAAGAAGGCAAACAGGCCAACCAGACTTAAGTAAACCGTTATGGCCGCCTACACCTGTAGCTGATAATATCCCAGGAGACAGACTATCGTCGGGTCGTTAATCTTGTTCCAGTGCAATGTTAAATCAATCTTGTGAATATTTTAGCTAAGCCGAACAAAGGCTTGGTTCAGCAGCTACATCGAAGGAGTCGTAACTTGAATTTAATTACATGAATTCAATTTAGGAGTTAAAATAGGCTTGATTATATGTATATGGTCTATGCCTTCAATATAATCTAGAAACAGGATACATTCATGCGTTTTTGCAGGTGGTAAGCTAATAATCCATCTAGTTCATTACTCTGCAAATCTTTAACATCAGTATTTTTTTGCTTTTTGTTACAGCCGTTAAATCCAAGCCGTTGTTGCTATACAGCTCCGACGGCATCAACTCCACACTTCATGTTCATTATACCATAAAGTAAATATTTAATTGCATCGGTAAGTGCCTTCGAAATAACTTTCTCAGCATCTTAAATAATATTTTTCCAGCTCATTAAAACAGGCGCCTCTATGGCGTACCTACACAGCTGGTGACTGGTACTCGGTTGGAGTGGAAACCTTTAAGCTGGTTTGAATGTAAATAATTTTGATCCCAATTAGATATCAGCCGACCATTAAGATTATGCAAATACAAGTCACTAGCGATTTAATTAACATTGTTTAACTGCCAAGAATCCGTCACCGTAGAAAATATTTATGTAAAATCTCAACAGTACGAACAAGATTGAGAAACATGTGCATGTCTTTAATACAGTACTTTCATATTTATATTTATCCCTTGTACAGACGCCAGCACATCAAGCTACCCGAAACTGTCAAATTTTCCGATTCAACTTTGAACCTTATGCTTTAACGATAAAGTTGAAAATCTATTAAAGAAATTTGACAGATTGTAGTAGCTTGATGTGCTGGCGTCTGTACAATGTACTTAAAATAAATAAATAAATAAATATAAATAAATAAATCCCTGGACATTTCACACAGCACCATTTGTCCCAAGCTAAGCAACCTAATGCTTGTGTTATGGTAACAAGATGGCTGATAAACTACTTATATACATTTTTTTTTTTTTGTAAATACATACATATTATAGATAGAAAAACACCCAGACTCGGAACAAATACATGTAGGTCATACAAATATTTGTTCCGTGCGGGAATCGAACCCGCGACACGCAGCGCAGCAGTCAATCGCTTAACCACTGCGCCAACCGTGCCGTCACCAAAATGTGCGCCAAAATGAATAAGTTCATATCCATCATCTCTTCACGGTACATTAAACTCAAATTGCTTTTCATCTTGCATTAATAAAACAAACGTATATTTAGTGGAGATGGGAGAACAGTATTCAACAAGTGTATAGTATTTACTTAGGCCAGACACCCAGCCAGCCAAATGAAGCGAATTGAATTCAATTCTAAGCGCAGAGTTCACACATTTAAAAAACATAAATACAGTTGGAACAAACTCATTCAATTTGCAAGCGTAAGGAGCGTTTCGCTCGTAAAGAGTCGACTATTAAGTACTTTCATACACCACGCTATAACATAAATAGCAAGTGGAGCGGGCAGGCCACTCTCTACACTCAATTCTTAGTGGTTAATTGGTGTACAATTAGCGAAGTCCACGCTGAACACACATTTCACTCTCTCCAGTTTTAGGCGTTTCATCGTAGGAACAGCGCCGGCGTGGTCAGCGCCTCATTAGTACCATCGACGTCGCTAGCGGAAGAATGCACTTCCTGCGGGGTTTTCAACTGTAACCACGACAGATTTGCATCGAAGCAGCTCACCTCAAGTGGAACTCAAAGCCTAGACAGGTCGACGCCACATCATGGATGCTTTCACGAGCAGATGGCTTGCTAGCTTCATGAATTATTACGCGATCGTTTAAAGTACAGACACGCAGCAGCAAATAGTGATTTCAAAGGAAACCTGTTTTGAATGCATGCCCTCAATGCCTTTATCCTTCACACGGATTAAATTATTTTGTAGGAGGGTCGGAGTAGGACCAACTGCACTTGTGCTGCACTCACTTGACCCTTGGAACAAGAGCAATGGAACTTACTTGTAATAGTATATTTTCCTTTTGTATATATCCAGTATGCGGAGACATGGATACTGGCGCATTCGAACAAAATAAGATCTAAACACGCAATTTTCCAATGAATGCATCTTTGGAAATAACTGCTGTTGCCAACCAACATGCAACGCATTGAAAAACGAGTAAATTCAAGGAAATTGCCAAAGCAACAGGATTGATAAGAAAATGGGTAAATAACAAGATAGAATCTACGAAACGGGGTGAAGGTTCGTTGCAAAACAAACAATCGTGAACAGTTAACCGAGTCGATTATCGACGATTCGGATCGGAGCCTCGCAGGCCGCAGCAGTCGATGCGTGGAAACTGGAAAGGTGCGTTGGCACCTGCAGCCCACGCGATCCACTGAGGTCGTGCGCCCACGCAGCCCCCACACAAGCTCGCCGGTACTTAACTTATGGCTCTGAAGCCATAAGCTCTCTTCTCTACCATGAGTGCGAAGGAGATGACAAAATGATTCAAATTTTGACACTTCTGTGATTGATCAAACTAGTTTACACCAAATATGTATTTAGGCTGTTTGCTAATCAGTGGAAAACACAATAGTTCGATGAGCAGAACCTATGATTTAATGAGAGATTGATTTTTAACGAGCAAATAATCAATTACTTACTCAAGTCATTACATGAATAGGTATATCCTAATGAGTAAAAACACCAATAAAAAAGATACGATATTAAAAAAGGTAAAACATTATGTTCGTCTGAAAAACTGGAAGGTACAAAAATATAATGACCGAACGTTATGGTTCCGTCACCATATCACGAAAAAGAAATTCTTAAATAGCTCTTAAATAGCGTCAAACAAGGCAAAAATAAAATATTATTATTGAATAATAATGAAACAATAAATTTCACATCGCGTGCCTAGTAATTACATCAGCTAGTGTACGTGAAGTACACTTGCACAGGCGTTGCATTCTGTAATCCGCATGTTTTGGCATTTTAATAGGTCAGCCTGCCTCGACAAACGATATCGTTTACTGCATCTGCTGGCAACGGCTGCTATCCGAGATCAAGCTCCTTGTTTTATGAACATTGTACAACTTTTTACATTCAACCTAAATAGTCACCTGCCAAAGCCAGCTCTTCGGTACAGCTGTTGAACAAAACACAAAAGATAAGTCAAATAAGGTCAGACCACCAATCAGATAGAAGGTGAAAATTCAAGGAAGCAACACCGCGAGCTCAAAACGCCAAGCTCACGAACAAGAAATAAGTTTTATACAAAGTCAATAAATATACTGGACAAGTTTGACGTGATGTGATTCATGGGTGACCAAATATGTGAGACAGCTCTGACGAGCAGCGCCGAGAAAAAGAATTCTTGTAAGACCGTAAGACCGTATGCATTAATACATATTCATCGGAAGTTACTAACATGGTAAAACGGTCGAGTTAATTCAATCCACCTGAATGGAATTTTGCAAGGCTCCTATTAAGCACGATTTGATTACCGTAATTGGTAAGTAGGAAACAAATAACTGTAATCAAGAAGACTATGTCGAGATGAGATGAACCTCGGACTTCGAGGTACTTACGAAAGTATAAAAGAACTTTAACATTGGAGGAACACAATAGACAATTGAAACGTGACCTGCATATTCGTACAGAAACATTAAAACGCCAATGATTTTAAAATTCACGATGTCTCACTCCGCCCTCAAGTAGCAGGAAGCAGGAAGCTTTAAGAATTTGTACATAATTAATTTCATTTGTGTGCGTGAAACTGTGAACGCTCTATGGCACAGATACGGGCACTGTCATATTGGAGGCAATCGCAGCATTACTGAGGTTTAGCTGCTAGCGGAACAAATGGAACACACAATTAGTTTTGCGGTGCAGGAAATAAGAAATGATTTGCCCTGCTATGAGTCATTTCGATCCACCTGACCGATGCGATGGTTACTCATGACTATTTCTAGTTAAAATGTACGTTTTGGCAAAAAAAAAACAATATTAGGTGATGACAGCCTTGATACTGTTGCTTATGCATAAATAGTGTTCGTTTATAATGTTTTATTACGTCTACGAAGTAATAGGACTACTGTATCTGAATTGAAAATGCAGGATATTGAATAAAGAAATAAAATAGTAAGCGAAGTAGCTTACCCTTTTATGTCATCCTCGGGGACAAGTGACCCCGTGCCAAAACCGAGGGAAATGAGAAAGCTGAAGTCGGAAAGCGACAAGCCTTAATTTACACATTTTACATAAATTCCAGTACGACAGTTGATTGAATTTGTTTAGAAATCATCAAATAAACAGCGGAACACTGCCATTATGGCCACTGAGCGCAGAAATGTCAACAGATCAGTGATGCGATGAAGTCATAACTAGTAAGAACTATAAATATATCAAGCCCACGCGGCCTCGGTTAAGCATTAAGTTTATTGTACAGCAAAATTGCTGTAGGCTGTTCTTGACGAGAAGATTAGGAAACATTTTGGGTAAACACATATCCCAAAATCGGGGACTAAAGACTCATGCCAGAAAAAAATAGAATCGACTTTAAGAGACAAGGACATTTTTTACAGCCACCCAAAGAATTATATCATATTCGGCAATTACATAGATGACTGTATCTGGTACAGATGAAAATGTGTGTGATCAGCCCGCGAACAATGTTAATGAAAATTACAGTGGCCTCGGAGCCTACGCTGATATTAACGTGGCACTGTCAAGGCCCGTTGTGAATGCTATGGAAGTGGGAGGAAGTTACCGTTCATACTGATTCAAAATAAAATACACTTCACACAAGTTCCTCTAAAGATTGAAACAAACGACAAAGAAGCGCTTATCGCGAGTTAAAATATTTGCGTGTTTATCGTCATTGTTGTCAACGATAACATATTATGCCTCTAAGGCGAAATTGTCATTTCCGATATGTTATCGTACGGTATAATCCAGTACACTCTACTGATGTTCTTTGTCTTGATAACGGCAAGAAACGCTTTTTTTTCTTATTTTACTCTGGAACTAGACTAATTTGCTAACGATATTTTGTTTTATGTATCTACAAGTCCCAAGTCCCAGCGTATGACCCAGTTGGATGGTGCAGAAGCGAGATATCTCGGTGAAAGTCGGAAATGTGGCGCCTATATGCAAAGGGAGCAACCAACGACGACTAATATAAACATTTCGTAACCATCACTATTATGAGTACAAAACGGCGGACGATCGATATGACCGCCGGCTCATTCGGCTATTTATTAGACGTTACATAGCCCATTACGACACAGCTAGACCAAAATATTGATAAAATTATTACTCGTGTTGAAAGTAGTTTTATGTGAGCGGAAACGTTGCGAAAGCGACACTCGTTGACGTCTCCAATATGCGAGAGACCATTTTTCGCGTTAGGTACAGTTCTATTAAGGTAAATAAGCCATGTAGGTGGCATCAGCATTCCACGCACGAATTCTTTGATCACAATGTTGGTAGTGTACACGAATATTAAATAAATACTCGTAGTCGATACTAGTGGACAATGGTAGGCGTCGTCTGTGCCGAGCCGCCGACATCTGGCCAAACGGCCCAGAGAGCTTTTTACCGAATAACTTCACCACACGCGACGTCACAAATGCGTGGCCTAATATTGTTTCTTTTACATGCGATTTTCGGGTGTGTAATAGTATTGCGCTATAATCGTTACATTGTAAAACACAACATGTATGGCCTACATATTATTAGCATACACATAAAAGTCATGCCTTGATCATGGATACAAATTATCACTTGAATAGCGCAAAATAAAATGAAGCAGAAACAAATATTTCGGAAGCAATTAGCCATTCTAATACAGAAGAAGATTTGTTTCGTGTTGATACGAAGACCTCTGCAAAAAATCTAAGTAGGCGTGGAGACTTTGCTAATGGAAACAACAAATAAAACGTTTAAATGTTCAAGGTTTCAAGACCAAATAAAAATTCGAAGTCTTTAGAATAAGAATCATGGAGGTATAAAGAGATCATCGAGGTAGTGTTGGGTGCAAATGTTATGGGCGATAAATCAAGACATGTTTTCCTGGATGTGTAATGCACATCTCCGGAAAACATACCGTACGGTCGATTTCCTTCCGAAAATCGAAATTCTTCAGAATAGACTTATTAGAAAATGTGCTAGCCAAGTATCTCAATTCTGAATTTGAACATAAACGGAAACGATATCATTCATTCAGAAACAACAATACAGAAGAAATCCCACTGTGGGAAAGAAAATATTAGCCAAGTAAACAAAACAAAGATTATTAAACAATAAAACAGTATACAATATTTTAAAAACAATTAAAATATTTGTCTGAGAAATCCATTACTTAATGGAAAGTTTAATGTTAATTCCGTGATTCTCGATAGCATCTCAAAAGATCTCAAGCAAGCACAATTCGATTCGGTACTCAACGTAACACCATAAAAAACTTGGTTATGGCGAGTTTTTGCTAAGTTCAAGAGTTTTAATGGACCAAGCAAAAACATTGTGACGAATTGTTTAAGACAGTCCATATTTCAAGTTCTTCGAATATTTCCGTGGTCTTTTGCTGGACCTAAGGGAACAGGTAAACAGACAGGTGATTAAGAGCGCATATGTTAAGTGAATAACTGTAAAGACGACTTAGTTGATAACCTGAGAATTCGGTCTGTAACTTTCATAACAGCAACATAGTAAATGACGAAACTGCATCCGAACTACCAGAGGCCAGTTACTTATGCATGCAAGGCTCGTTTTCGAGATTTCCCACGGATGTTGCGGCGCACAATACTGGCAGTTTGCACGACATTACCACTTGCCATGGAATCCGGCCCACGAGGGAATTGCACAAGAATCCCTCGCATCTCCAACCAAGATGCGTGAAATGCGCTTTCTCGGAATACTATTGGAACCATGCCTTGTGGTGTTTTCAGTACTCTGGAAGCACTAAACGATTTCCCGCCAGCTCGACTACTGCTTTATTGTTTCCTGAGTGTTTTGTGTGCGTTGCGTTAGATTATGCATTGATTTGATTTTCATTCATACATTTCATCATACTGTCTGGTAATTCAAATTTTCGCGGACATCACTGCCAAAGCCATTTCATCAAGAAATTCCTTAGAGGAAAAATTAAGTAATATTAAAGAGGTATACTTGTTTTAAATCTAAAAATGGTAATGTGTTACACTCGACTAGAGATGATTGCTTCAAATTACTCACCGGTATTATAAGCACATTAGAAATAGAAACGAAGATCAGTCATGACGAAGCATTTTAAAAGCCTTGATCTTGAAAACTGAGAAAAAATAGCGCCATTGTAAATTTTTCTGAGACCGCAAGATTTCCTGCTCGGCAAGCACAAGTTATAAATGGCAAAACGGTTACTCAATCTGTATAATACGAGATATTTGTTTTTTACTCCATCAGCCGTGAAAACATTCCTAAAAAGTTAGAATTAAAAAAAAATTAGCACTGGCGCAGACAAGAAAAAATATCGTGCATTGGAATAATAATTTGAAAAGAAACGACAGTTGTATTCACAATACTTTCGCAAATTGTCCAAAAATAGAAATAATACCGTTACACTCGTCACGAATCTCTAAAGAAATGTGAGTTTTGAAAGAGTTATAATATCTTTTGTTCAAAGGATGATCAATCAATTCAGAAGTATTCTGCAGCTCAACATTTTCGAAGCATTACCTTCTAGTAAAACAAATATAATGTAAAATTTAAATAGTAAAGTCTAAAGCTAGTTTTCAACTTATCACAATTAGCAGGATTTGAAGTAACAACGCATGAAACGTTTCACGCCTAATTGTTCATTTCCACAATCTGCGCTGCAACTTTCGAACAAATTAAAATTAACCATAATAAATATGTACATAACAAGTGCATGAAATTGGAATAACAAGCAAATTCATATGCAAAATGTCAGATGTTAGTGATAGCAAGATAAAAAGAGACAGTGAAACACGATAACACATCTCGTCATGAGCGCTGCTTAGTTTTGGAGAAAGTGATGCTGTAACCTTGAAGCATCCATTACATACATGATTCTTTCCTTGTCTAGATTTTCTACTAGTCACGTTACTTTAACATCTTCAAATTCGTTTCGCGTATTCTTTTCGACTCTATGTTCAGAAACGAGGAAGAAATAGTTGGAGTCTCATGGTTATGAAAACTAATGCTATATTACATATTGACATTATTTTAAATCATGGAAAGTAGTCTCGGATTAATTTCGAAGTTGGCAGTAAAAATAACAGTCAGTGTTCTTGACCGCGGCAAATATTGTCAGTAAGCTATAGTCCGTACTAACAATTAACAATACAGGACCAACAGTTATTGTAACTTGTTTTCATGCTAATCTTTGACAATTGCTCTATGTGTATGTAAAAGACTTCTGTCAAAGCAGTTAGCAATCTATCAAGTACGTGAAAATGCCCAAACACTGCACTTTAGACAGGAGTCATTTTACTCAGAACAGCTTTGTCACACCGTTTTTGTGCTACAACTCGCATGTTTTGAATTTGTATAACCGATTGAGTACTTAAAGAGCTTTGTTCATGAATGGCGTCGGTTCCATCGCTCTCAAACATTCGATTGTTAACATGTGATCCTTCCGGGAGTCAATTTCACGATATCGTTAAGTTAACCAATATCGACACGGCCGACCAAGCATTTGTAGCAAAAATAATATATAGGGTGACTGGTAATTAGTGACCGATACTTAAACACATGATTCTACTCATGACAACAAATAAGTTTTATAATGGGACAAAAAGTGAAATGACGAAAAAAAAAATCAGCTGTTCCCTACATTTTGACGACTCGTACGAACATAAATGTAGGGAACAGCTGATTTTTTTTTCGCGATTTCGGATTTGGTCCGATAGTAAAAGTTGTTTAATGATGAGTAGAATCATGTGTTTAAGTGTCGGTCACTAATTACCAGTCACCCTATATAGTTTTCAATTAGTGTCGCTATTAAAAGTAGGAAATTGGAATTACATAATTGATTTCGAAATAATGTTTGAGTTGGGAATGATTCTATGATAAGAGTCGGTAAGGACTAAATTGAATCAAGACAACACTGAGATAGACTGAAATAAGATTAGATACTGTTTAGCCAACTAAGAGCAATAAAGAATGGAGGCTTTATGATTAAAATAATGCATAGGTAGGTAATGACAGGTTGCTAACTCATCGTCTATCGTATCGCAGTAATTCACTTCCTGCCACGGAGAGATGGACAGGTAATTACATTTTATGTTTTATAAGAAATGAGAATTACATGAACAGTCAGCGTACTTTACCAAACATCATGGTTCTGTGCATCAGAAGTAGAATTTTCTTTTAAGTTAGTTATATTTGACACAGCAGAATATGTGCAGAATTTAAATAGACCAACTGCCTGTTCTCCTTCTTCATTTTAACAAGAACCTTAGGTTGTACAAATAGCATATTTTAGTATTGACTTTTGAATTCCATACAAGCAGGGATTTTTTTTTTTAAATCAGGTAACAAATTGCATCCCTCCCAGAATTACTTTTATACATGTACTTAAACAACTCAATAACAGACAAGCATGCTAAACTAATCTTGCTGGTAAAATCAGACGACTTGGACTGTTACCGTGCAATATACCCAAAATAATGAAGCATTGAGAAGATTAGCTGCATCGCAAAACACATGTAGGCAATATTAAGTTTATAACAGATATGATTTGAACAGGCAATTTCTTCACTGGCATGTAATATAAAGCTCGACCACATGAAAGTAACCTAGCGAAACATTCCTCATAGCTTTCTCTGACCATCATAGCGAATGTTCGTCAATACCCGTACTGATGTCGACACGTAACCGCATTCCGAGTTAAGTAATAACTAATAACTTTTTATTATTAAACACGTAATGAAAATAGAATTTGAGAGCTGATTAATTTTATTGTGTGCAAGCACAAGTATAAAGTTCATTAAAGTCTTTGGATATGTGGTTGCGAATGAAAGACGAGGATTGCGAGTTTTTATGGTGTGTCTTGTCATGATCTGGGTCAGAAAACCCAAAAAATAAGGGAATGAGTTGAAGCTCTTTATAGACTTTCAACTACACGCAACTAATAGGATTATAGCGGACATATAAATTATAACCAATATGGAAATGGAAACAGGACAAACGACGCAACAGATGGCGTAACTCAAGGATACAAAGCCGTCACAGGCAAAAATAAAGTTTCCCTGACAGTTTGTTTGGCAACGATGATTAATGTTAGTATTGCCTATTTTAGATACTGTGTACTATTAACAACTAACGCCTTTATGACACATGTCATTACATGAAAGGACGCAAACAATTTGTTAAACGTTTTGTCATAACATGCTACGCTATTTTGCATAGAGCCAAAGTTAAACTCGGTCAAAAATTCAGTAAAGCATACCTGATAAAAGAAATCAGAGATTTCACAACTAAACTAAAATTTCCCCTCAGATATAACACTTAAGTAGCGAGTGTGACGAGTTTAATTAATATTTTCTTTGACACCGCGATTGTTAGCCGTCGCTGCATACGTGCTATAATTATGAAGAAATTCTTGAGCAGACTAATCTGGGAATGAATCTTCACAGTGAACCGTACCTACACCACTTGCTGTAAGAGCATTTCTAATCTTTGATCGACGTCCGCCTTCGATTGTGACTGCTTAAGATTTATTTCGTCCATTCATTTCACTTTGATCATTTTTGAAAGTATTCGTTTCATTAAAGGCGTGGGTAATAAGTTTTGTTTGTAGAGCTTCCATCTTGCGTAATGTTTATAGCTATAGTTGCCAGAGTTACTTCACCGGGCTACCTACTTAAATCGAAAGCCGAACAAACTATAAAGACTTTTTGGTGTGTTTGCATAAGCAAACAACTGGGTGTCCCCATTCGCAATGCCGCACTTAGATACATAGTAGCAACAAAAGGTTAGCAAGGACTGTTCAATCAAGAATGCATCAAACAATTAAGATGAGAATGTGAGCCGATGGAGATAAGGAATATAACAAAATTACAACCTTCCGGACAAGGCGACACAAACGACAACATTGCTAAATCCAGTCGAGTGGATGTGTCTACGTAAGGCAACCGTAACAAGGTCCTCACCATATAAGAGGGTTGTGGGCGGAAGCATGCACCAAGAGGTGGCACCACAATGTTATGCCGTGTCGCAACATGTCCGGCTGCCTCAACTGGAACTAACTGTGCCAAATACTGGCGGCTGCTAGGTTGAACAAATAGAAATATGGAATTCAACCGTAGAACGATGATGACAAATCCATTGGTATTTTATGTTCCAACCAACTTGTTTTCACAAAATTTTCGTTCTGCCTGTGTGATTTTTTTTCGTCATCTCTCGATAACTTTAATTAGATTCTTAGGGCAAACTTGTCGACCTCGTTTACGACAAAATGAGCATACCAACATCTACTTCCACGATGTGGTCCAACTAGTTTATGTGCAACAGATAAACCGATTCATTTTCCTTACTTTAGCGTGAAATAAATCTTTTTCATAATTCCTCGATGCGGATCATTTGCGGATCAGTTTCATTGCAATTTTACGTTACGTTTCTCTTAAAATGTAACGCGAAAGTGTAACATCAACAGCTTATTCAAATTTGTTTTATCGGAGTTTAAAAAACTAGCGGGTGGGAAAGGAAATCACGTCGAACAATCGCGGTGAATTACTCCATTTCCATTGACAGTGTATTATTATCAAGGCGATCGCATTGGATTTGTGGCGTTTTCTCTACGCACCGATGCGGGCTAATACAAGAAAGTGCAAAAGAGGAAGGAAGGATTGAACGTCTGTAATCAAGATTCCGTCCAGTTACGGAAAACCTGCAAACTCGCCAGTGAAGGCGGTATTTTATCAGTATTGGAAGTCTTCCGTTGTCGCATAGAGGCGTTTAGTAAGTGGAACGTTTATGCCAATTTTAGTGGACACAATTCTTATTAATTCGGGTAAGGTAAAAAGCGGGTAATCGGTGTCTGATCTGGGTCGGTAACCACCGAGTGAGTGATGCGCTCCTTTCGCGGATGGTGAGCAACGAGCCGTGATCCGCTAGAGATACAGCTACGGTCTGTTGGCCTAACCTTGGCCGTATCCATCCCGTATACCCCAACAGATCAGGGTGACATCATCATCGAAAAGTATTGTTCTAAAGGTCCGTGTGAGGCCAAGGCCGGATTTTCGATCGATGTTAATATTACAGCGGAATAATAAAAAGGAAAGTTAGGTTGATGACCCCACCGTGGACGGTTACAGTCAGTAGACTGATGGATTTGTCCGGATTCTTTTTTTAGCTGTCATAATGCGGTGTGCCGAACTCAGTCGAACCAGTTTCAAGATTTTAGTGATACTGCGCGCAGCGACGAACTCTAGCAATACCAGTCAATGAGAAACGGTCTAGTAATAATACAGATTTCGTTAGCCACTCACGAACACAAGAGTAGGTATTTTTTGCACAAGTCTGGTAATTTTAATACGCACGTATACATTCTAATGGGACTTGTAGAGCGAAACTTTCTAGTTTTTTTTTTTTTTTTTGACAAAAATTGCAGACATTTCGATGAATTTTCTGGACAATGTAATTCGTTACTAACAATTTAATTTGAAGTGATCGATAATCGCAGGGACTTATCGACCATTACAAACAAACTTTTGAATGAAGTGCCGTGGAAACTTCTGGCATTGATGTCAATCATACTATCAAAGAAGACGCATTATCGCCTACTGATTTACTAACTAACATGAAATGCATACCTAAGTCATATCGATTATCGTATCGCAAACAAACTTATCAATGGCATCGATTCATCGCGCGGATTGAAGTACATATTACAGTCACACCTCAATAAAGCATAACGCAACAACAAGTCATTAACGTCGGCATTCCAAACGCATAACGTTATCATTCATCGTTATGCTTAACTGTTCCTAACAACTGCGATCTTACCGACACGGCAACGGAGTTGCTTGGTCCGACCCCTGCTTCGGCAACAGAGTGCTGTCCCCCGGGCACGCTAAGAAAACGGCGGAGGGTGCCATATCCTGACGCTGATGCCACCATGGCTACCATAGTTAATTCACAATCACAGCACAGTAACCACTGGTTCTCCTTGTGACATCACTCGCGGCGTGTTCGATATGTTCGCGGTTAACGCGCGCACGGCGACCTGCGCGCGCGACGCGTTTCAACTGTGCGCCCAGCTCGGTGGAGAGCGCGCGCCCCCTACCACGATACCAACAGGCAACAAGTTTGGACGAACTTAGATAAGCGCGTTAGTTTTGTTTGCACTTCCGTCACAACTTTTTGGGGTTTTAGGAAAGAGTTCCTTGTACGGACTTTTTTTTGTTTATCTGTTATGCAAAGGAATACATCTAGGTTGAATACTTTTACAAGGTTTTACAATGTCCATATCTTATCAACGCAAAGGATTTAGCTAAGGTGGTGCATGTGAGTTTTAGTTAAGCTGAACATTTCGATGGCAGTGGGCAGGGAGGGCACATTGCTTGCAGAACAGATGGCCTATGGGGCCGAAAGGTTCTAGCGTGGCGACCGCCTAGCGGTAGACGTAGCTTTGGAAGGTGGACCAATGACCTGGTGAAGGCAGCAAGCATCCGCTAGATACGAGAAGCAAAGAAACAGTTAAAATGGTGATGCTTGGGGGAGCGCTATGTCTAGCAATGGACGTTTTTCGGCTGAAATGATGATGATGATGATCATGAACTTTTCAGTAATAATAAAATTATGTTAAAAAAAAAGTCAAATCAGTACCCAAACCATTTTGACTAATGTCACATACTTTTTAAAGATTGACCAATGTGTATTTAGACTGTTTACATATTCTCAATAAGTAACATAAAATATTTTAACATCTACCATATTTGTAAGGGATTGCTTAACATTCTACCAAAAGATTTGGGTAAATAAGTAACTATACCTAGTAACCCCAGTACTCAGGAGTCATTACTTAAAATGAAACAATCATTAACTTTAATTGCCAAGTATAAATTGGAACGCAGACAGTCAAAAATATGTCAGATTGAAAACATTTTTCTTGACATTTGTGCCAAGATATGTTGGTTAATAAAAGTTAATGAATGATTAATTTTAAGTGAAGTCTCTGAGTGCGGCAGTAAGTATTATACTAATGTTGGTAAGATGATTATTATGACAAACATATTTCTCCCTGTTCTCTGGCCTGAAATATTGTCCCATTAAATTTTGGTTGTGGATTTTGTCTTAAGGGAGTTTGTTCCCAAAGAACCCGACCTTCCCTGGACCATAATTAACCATCAGGTATTTTCCTCAATACATTGCTGATAGGTAGCTAATTAGACTGCAAAAATACCATAACAGAAAAGTCCATATAATGTTATTTTTCTTGGTTAAATTACTTACATAACAAAGCCAAATAATCTATAAGTAAGAACATGATTTCAAAAAGCACTATTCTCCCACATGAGTGCATCTTAGTGAATATTGCATGAATGTGGAGTTAGCAAACAATATGCCATGTGAGACATTTTCTCTTTGCATATAAGATTGGCAATACATAACACTGAGTCAATCACTGTCTGCTGTATTATTAAAGATTTGAAGACTGTTTAAATACAAGACAGATACATATTTGGATGACAATATTAGGTAACTTAGGCACTCAAGACTCAAGCATAACTTAAAACTAGTTTCTTCAAAGCCATTTGATTGGTTGAAGTTCTACTCTAACTAGCCTGTATTGCCCTACTGGAGGGCAAAGGGCACCCCTTTTCCTTTTCCACACAATTCTGTCTTTTGCTAGTCCCTTTGGTAGGAGTGAAACCAGGGGTTTAGGGTTGAAATTAGTTTTAAGTAATGCTTGAGTCTTGAGTGAGGTTCTGTAAATATTACAGATATGGGCCTCAATATAAAATTATTTTAGGTTTAATAAGAATCAGACAAACACAGATAGCCAAATGAAACCCTAGAACTCCTACAATATTACTAGTTCTTGGAATGAAATAATATTGATCTTGATTCAGTGACTTTTATGACTCACAAGCTGGAAGTCGAGTCACTAGCAATGGCTGATTACTCCTTAAATACGAAAAAAATTTAACAGTTTCTTATTTTACAAACAATATGACAAATTTATAGTTATTCGGAAACAATAATAATCCAGTTGGATTGTCGTAACATAGTGATATTATGACATGTATTTTCATTAATATTATCAAAGCAATCAGATAAATTAGTCATTATTATGAAGGTATAATTGAGTTTATATTGTAGATCATAAAAACACTAATAAAACTATGTTTTATAACATTATACAGGTTTGATCATCTAGTTTCTTTTACTTATTTATAATTGACTTGTATGACTTTACGAGACAACTACCTAATTCAAAGAAAGTACTTTCTGTGCAGTGATTAAGTAAACTATCTACAAAAAGCAGATTTGTAGTTAATATATATAAATATTCAAGAACATTCTGACGAAACTAAGACTGGCATATAAAAAGAGTAAGACAAAGACACACACACACATAATTGTGAGTGATATGACAAATAAGGCTCATAACAATGTTCTAATGCCAATAATTTATTCAGTCAGTGTGGGCAGCCACCTCCAGCGCCCACTACTTGCCTTGATTTGATTTTACATCATTGAAACCATGAAGTTTAATTAAAACTGAGCATTTGTATTATTGCGTACAGTAATTTACTCAAAAATATCTTCAGAAAATCTTTTCAACTTCAAAACATGCTTGTTCAAAGTACATGTTTTACTATACAACACACTGCAGTTGACACATTCCAATGCAAATTTCACAAACACCAAGGCGATATGAGTAAGCCAAAGGTGAAATTATTAAAAACCGGCAATTATCCGAGTAGGACTCACCTGTTTTGTGTCCACACAGTCACTGGCCTCCATGTTGGCATGTGATCTCTCCTGCCGCTCCATGACTTAGGAAACATCAGAATCTCTTATACCATTTACAAGGCGTTATAAAAGCACACAATAAAATACTAAACATAACAATCGCGATGGGCTCCACAATTTTTAACGAAACAATGTCAGCGATTGCACTTAACACGTACTGCACTCTATGTCCGTTTAACCGGTTCGATCGTAATTTATCAAGCGCAGTCACTGTTTTAAACACATTTTAATCTTTTCAACATAATCACAAAGCTTCAGACTTGATTTTTTTTACTAATATACGAAAAATACAGTTGATCACCATCTTAAAATTTTCACACATTCCGTCATCGAGGCCGACTGACGGTCGCTGCCCTACGGGAAGTTTCAATAAAAGCATACTAACTTTAATATGTCAGTGAAACGTTGCGTGTAATTGAAATTGCAATGCTAAAAGTTACGAAACTATTATGAATATCAAACTTCACAATTTTAAATCAAACATCGTACCATTTAATTGGTTTGATTTCTTAGTTTAGTATTATAAGAGATTGAATAAAAAACACATAATCAATGAAATGGACGTAAAATGGAACTTCTGTAAAGGGGTTTGTACTGCCATCTATCGCGTTCCTTTTGTATTCATTGAATCATTTGGATTTTGAAAATACCGGTACTTTGCGTTTTGATAATATTTTGTTATAAAAAATCAAAATCACACTATTCGTGAATAGTGACATCGATGATTGAAAGTTTAATTGATTAGTTATCCCTAACCCAGGTATAAATATCAAAAATCATTGATATTCAAATCTTTATACAAAGAACATAAATTGTTTTCTAATATTAAAATCTCAGAATAAGTTACTATGATAATTTTAATCTTAAATTAATAGACAAATAAAAAAAAATAGAACAGTTAATTAAGGAGCAGGAGTAACTAAGCGCTGTGATTAGATTATTGACAAACTGACAAAGGCGATTTATTTGACAGTCTAGTAATTTGAGGTTATGTATAAATAAATAAAGTTATTTTCTTTGTTTCGACTATGCCCCGAGATAAAAGTCGGTATCGGGACAGGCGAAGTTCTTCATACAGTTCCGAGTCCTCTTACGACAGGAAGAGATCCAAAAGCAAGCACAAACGTAGATCAAGGTCCCAAGATCGATCGGAGTCAAGTAGCCACAAAAGAAAACGGTCTACCTCCCGATCCAAGCATAAAAGAAGGAGTTATACTAGAAGTCTGTCTAGGGATAGGTACGAGTCGAAGTCTAGGAGGCGATCATCTTCAAGGACCCGGTCGAAGCGAGATCGATCGCGCTCACTGTCAAGTTCTCGGAGTAAATCCAAATACAGCAAGAAGAAAAACAAGAGGTCGCGTTCTTCTAGTAGCCGGAGTGGCTCCTTTGATATAGGCAAGTAAACTTTTCATGGTATATTAAAATTAGGGTCGTTTTTATACAGTTAGGTAATGAAATAGCTCAGCCTAATGTATTTTGATTACACTTTTAATTAATCGTGTTTCCCATATTACAGAACGCCTACCTCATACAAAGAAGGTAAACCTAGATGACACTGAAACTAAATTGGAGAGAGCAATCCAAGCCGCCGCAGCTGCAGGATTGACTATGACCAAGATACCTATTTATGAGTATAAGGAGGTTGAAATCAAGGAGGATATGCCCACAATACATGACAGGAACCTTTTGGCAGAGTTGAACAGTGACTCATTTGTTCCAAAAGCCTTCACATCTTCAAGGAATAAGAAGCAGTCACAGAACATTCTGATAGATTTGAATTCCCAGACTGTAACTGTACCCGACTCGGATATAAAGATCCCCAGTGATGATTCTATAATTAATTTTGAAGTAAGTGAATATAAAATAAGCACAAATAACCTATAATGTTCCCATTGCTGGGACTCAGGCCTCCTCTCTTTGAGAAGCAGTGGGTTGTAATCTACCACTCATGCCCAGCGCGGGTTGGTAGATATCACAATACATGTCTTTGAATTTTGGGTTCTAGGACATGAGGGTTTCCTCACACTGTTTTACCTTCACCGTTCAGTCAGTGAACATAATATTTAATTATTTCCCAGGTCATAGATTTAGCTAGCTATTTCTTCTGCTATGTCGGGTTCAGCTTCCATTCTTACTGGATGCAGGTGAATGCCAGAGCTAGCTATTTATAGAAAATTATTAAATCGAGGATTTAATGTGCATTTTGCTTATCCTTACAATATTTTTACAAGGATGCTCCTGGCTTTGGTTCCTTGAAAGGTTGATGGTGACTTCATGTTAGCTTGAGTGTTGATCCTATCTCTTGTGTTTTTCTACCAGTTCCCTAGTTCTTGTTGATTAGACTTCAGTTCTTTTATAGTTTATGATCTAAGTTATCACTGTTAGTTTGCAGTAGTGGTTTTGTTATTTTTAACATAGTATTTAATTTTGCAGGAGATACCAAGTGAAGCAGAACTAAAGGAGTTGTGGATACAAAAGCTCTATCATTACAGAAAGAAGATGATTAGAGGAGAATTATAAAGAAAGAAAGATAATTCAGATTGAGACATGATTGGGTTCCAAATGTGAATGAATAAACTATTACTGTTTATTTTATTTTTTTAACCTTTTAACCGCCTACGTCGGATTAATCCGACAAAAATTTTCGGGCCCATTTCGCCAGAGTCGGATATATCCGACCAAAAACCACAGCTCGTTTAATCTGCTTTTTTATTTAATTACGCTGTATTCTATCAAAAATATGTTTATATTAGGTAAATAGAGTTAATTAAGCAATCATTTACAATTTAATACACTTTAGTTTCATAATAAGAAGTCCTAAAAATAATGTCCAAAGTTAGATGAATTACTAATATTATTTTTAGCAAATTGTATTGATGTCCAACGCCCATGACGGAAAAATCCGACACGAGGGACGGGACATATGCCAAGATGGACCGATACAAAAATAAACATAAATCAAAATATTTCTCGTTATACTGACTAATTAACTTTAAAACAAATATTGCTGTATTTGTTTTAAAGTTAATGAGTCAGTATAACGAGAAATATTTGCTAATAAAACATTTTTTTACAAATATTTGTGAGTATTTACTTGTGAAATGTCAGCGACTGAATTGATGGTTCCCATCCCTAGCCTACATGTTCCGAAACTTACTTTGTTAGGACGCCCAGCGCCAGGGTCGGATAAATACGACCGCTTCTTACGTCATAAACGAGTGCCCACTTCTGGAATTTTCCATCAGTGTTGTGCTTGTGAATGTAGTTTTACGTTCGTATGTCGATAAATGTACATGACAGAAATTTATCATGACGACTACTGGAGAGTCAATACGAATTCTAGAAAGCGATGAAAATGAAGAATTTTTATAAGACGAAGAGTTTGACATTGATGTATCGTTCGAATATCGTTACCATCTAAGTCAATAGGTAAACTGTTATTGACGTCGTCCAAGTAATTTTTTTATTTTTACAAGGTTTTGTTTAGTTTCACCTGTCCCGTTGTCTGTCTGTCTGTCTGTCTGTAATCATATCTTGCAAGTTAAATTTGATCCACTTCCCGGTGTCCGATTGAGCTGAAATTTTGCATGCACGCATAAATCGGATGACAATGCAATATTATTGACATAGAGCTGATCATGGAGCTGGAAGGTGGCCATAGGAACTCCGTAATTAAACGATGCAACCCCATCGAGTTTGGGCTCGTTTAATTCGTCTTGACGAGTACTTTGATACCACATGGTAACCAGGGTCTGATGATGGAGCTGGAAGGTGGCCATAGGAACTCCGTAATTAAACGACGCAACCCCATTGAGTTTGGGCTCGTTTGATTCTTCTTGACGAGTACTTTGATACTATATGGTAATTAGGATCTGATGATGGAGCTGGAAGGTGGCCATAGGAACTCCGTAATTAAACGACGCATCCCCATCGAGTTTGGGCTCGTTTGATTCTTCTTGACGAGTACTTTGATACTACACGGTAACCAGGGTCTGATGATGGAGCTGGAAGGTGGCTATAGGAACTCCGTAATTAAACGACGCAACCCCATCGAGTTTGGGCTCGTTTAATTCGTCTTGACGAGTACTATGATACTACATGGTAACCAGGGTCTGATGATGGAGCTGGAAGGTGGCCATAGGAACTCCGTAATTAAATGACGCAACCCTTGAAAATAATTCCATATCGTACCTAAGTATATATTTTTAACACTAAAACTTTACACCTTAATTATTAAATCTTCCCGTTTTTATCACAGTCCCGATTTTATAAATAAAAGCGTGTTGAATTGCAAATTTCAATTCAAATGCAAATGTCGTTATTAAAACGAAATATCGACATCGAAAAGTTAAGTATTGCACATCCTTCTTTGTTGTAGGTATTTATTTTTCGATTCACTGTGCCGGGCGCTGGGTGCACGCCAACTGATATGAAGTCGGGCGGTTAAAGGGTTAATATTATACCCATTTGCTGTTTTTCATAACTTAAAACTTATATTTTGCAATATGCTTAATTTCAAGACATTTCATCAGATTCTTTGGACCAATATTGGTGGATGGTACATAACAATTTCTTATATTGGTTGTAAGATTCATTCAAAATAATGTATAGACACTACTATTCTGTATTACTCTTGAGTTTACGATCAAATCTCACCCTTGTGCAGCAGGATTAGGATTATTACAAACTATGATTTATTCTAACACTTTATTAGGAATATTCTGATAAAACTTCACATTTCAATAACAATAAGAGTGCTGCAGATCAGTGTGTAACCAACTACCCCAGTAGAATCAATAAAAACACTGTAACAACCTAAAGTACTTTTATTGAACACATTAACTTAACTGGCAGCCGCAACTCACAATTTCAAATGCTTTGTATCTACTAAGTCGTCTATATTTACAGTGACGCAATGGCCCACAGCCCTTAGTCCCTGGTGGTTACTCTCACATATTGTTCCGCTCTCGCTGAATACGACTGCTGTAGGTCCGTGACACCAGGTTCCACGCATCCATATATCTGTCCATGCACATCGCAATACATTTCTGTTCTGAATTGTCTAGGGCTGTTCCCGGCTTATTGATGCACTTTTTGAAACATTTCTCCGACATTTTCGTCAGTAATTCTTGAGCGTTCGCGATAGCAATTTGCTGTTTCACCTGATCCATCAATTCATCTTTTTGTGCGCCAGAGAGCGAACCCGTGGATAAGGCATCCATTGTTAAAATAGCTTAGACTTTAGTCAGATGATACAATTTTCAGAATTCCGTGATAATACGAGAGTATAACCTCAAATTTCCAAGTGACAGCAAGTGGGGTGGAGGAGACAAGAGAGAGACAAGACGACCCACGAAAAGATTAATGTTGCTACACCATGAAAATATTACTCCACGCCAAAACGAAGCGATAGGAACGATTCATGACTTCATGACGCATAAAAAGGCAGGTTCCTATTAGATTTAATACCTAACGAATGTATGTACTTAGCTATCTGAGCAAGCAATATAATTTGTACTAGGTACGCTGTTAACTTTTTTGCGCGATCTGTTCCCACAGAAATACCGTGAGAAACGTGAGACATATCGGTGAAAATCTTTAATGTGAAATCTTTATTATTAACAAAAAAAAAAAAGTTGTTGTGCTCTTAATGTTTAACCCCGCCACCGGTCTGTGATATACTTTTTTTATTTTATATAACGTGCTTATCTGTAAACTAGGGGTGTTCTACTGCAAAATTATGTAAATCACGAGGATGCACCGGCGAAGTGTAATCGCGAATATGTATCCTTTTCCGCAAAGGATACGTATTCACGATTACACTTTTCTTAACGTTTTGGACCACCCAACGTGATGAAAAGTGTAATCGTAGTATTATTTTGATATAAATATTAAGGGACTACTACTAGTTCAATATAATAAGTAACAACATGACTACTCCCCGTAGGTTTAACTAAGGTTGCCTACGAATAATGAGATATTGGTGCAATTCCCTTGTTCTCAAACTAAACTAAATTTAAGTTCAGTGCATCTCGTTCTTTCTATTTCATTAAGAAAAGGACAGAAGATAAATATTAGTTTAGTCCTGTCAAATTAATCAGCGCCTGACGCATTCTTAGTAGCCATTTTTTAAACACTTTTGTCTATGGAGTATCTTAATTTGACAGGACTAAACTAATATCTTCTGTTCATAATGAAATAGAAAAAAAAAAACGTACTGAACTTTAATTCAGTTTAGTTGGTGAACATCCGTGTTCACCAACTAAACTGAATTAAAGTTCAGCGCCAATAAAGCCATAATCAGCGCCAATACCTATAACTAAGTCAACAGTAACTCAAATAAAAATCAAAATTTATTGTCTATATAGATTTAGAGCTGCCCGTGCACATCGCGTACTTATGTATTTTACGGTTTTCTTTGTAATCATTAGTAACGATTTTTAAGGGTTTTGACAGCACAGTTTTGACAGCGGAGATTGTAAACAATAAATAAATCACGCGAACATTGCGCCTGAGATGAGTTTGAGATAGTAATCATTGTTTGAGAACAGTAATCTAACAGAAATGGAATATGAAGAGTTAGCTACTTCATTATCCCACGATGAGCTACTGGAAGTCACTCAGTCATCACTTGCGACATTACTGAGTAACGATTCCTTACTAAAGGACCTTCCCAAAGATATTATTACTGAAGAAGTTTTATCCCAGGTAAATAAATACCAATTACCATATTACTGCTTTTGTAAAACACATATATAATGTTTTGTAGACGCGCAACAAGTGGCATATGCACAAAAAATAAATAATAATATTAAACAAAAACAAAAGTAGCTTGATGTGCTAGCGTCTGCACATACATACTAGATGTACAGACGCCAGCACATCAAGCTACTACAATCTGTCATATTTCTTTAATAGATTTTCAACTTTATCTCTAAAGCATAAGGTTCAAAGTTGACTGGGAAAATTTGACAGTTTCGGGTAGCTTGATGTCTGTACGTTTGGCAAAAGTTAAGCATGCTCGGTTTAAAAAATTATCCGCGGAAGCGCAGCTAGTGCACATACTACATTCCTTCCTGGATTCGACCAATTAAAGACAATATGCATTTCTGTGAGTACAGGGCGTGTTATAAAAAATAACAATAAACATTAGCCAGTGCCAATTTGATCTCGCTAATTGTTGACACTTCCCATTCCTACTGCCATTTCATTTTACGACCTGTTTATTTCTATCGGACTGATTATCTGCCCAACTGTGAACTCTGCCTGTATACTGGACTGTGATCGAAGGCCTCTTTCTGACCCTAGCTTGTATCCTGAACTGTGTGTGTTCACATTGTGCCTATTGTGGGCTAAAACTAACTTTGTTGTGAACCATGACTAACCGAAACCTGATGCAAGAAGAAAGAAATCAAATTATTGCCTTGCATAGGCAACGGTTGATTATATCACAAATTACAGCAGTGTTGAACCTGTAAGTTATGTTTTTTGTATTCAGATAGAAAGATAAAAATAAATAAATTGCTAGTAGTAATTATATAGTATTATTTATATGTATATACTATACCATTTTATTATATTATTTCCTAGTTTGCATAATTATAAATGTCAAAGTTTCTTTAAATTGTAATTTACAAATGAATTTTTATTAATTCATATAATTTTCCATCTAGAAAATAATCACAGTGCTAAACCTGAAACTCGTAACAAAACATTGCTAACATTGCTAGTAATTAAATTTATAAGTATTTTATTTCAATGATGATTACTTATTTAATAAAATCACTGCATTTTAATTTCCTATATTTTTTTATATTTCTTTGTTGCTATATTGTGAGTTTAATTCTACTGGCATTGTTGTATTTCTGTGTAAAAAAAAAGCAAAATTACAATATAAAAATATTATAAATTGCAGACTGCAAAAATTTTTCCATATCAAATTAATGATAAATAACTTAATTTGTCTTTTAATTTATTATAATAATATGGCTCTATTCATTAGCAGCTGTTTTGTATAAATAATGTTAAATTAAGCAAAATGTAGTGTTTAAATGCTGCCCGGTTTTTTTTTTTTGGAACGAGTTACGAAGTTCCTTAACGCCGCTAGCGGTAGGAGTTGACAAAACGGGTTATGCAGGGGAATAACCCTTTTTGTCAATTTGTCGTTGGGGCTTTCTCTCTCTTTCAATTATGTACGGGTGTGTGTGTGCTTGCGAGTATCGCGTAAGGAACTTTATTTCTGACCGCACACGTTTTTTTTTTACGAGCCTGTGTTGTCTCACTCCTGGGCAAAGGCCTCCTTCCACTATTTCCATCATTCGCGAACCCGCGCATCCTCTTGCCAGTTTTGATGGAACCGATCCAACTCAGGCTTTCAATAATATGGAATATTCATTTCAGATAGCTGTGGAACATGGCCAGTCAATCACAATTTTTGTATCAAGGGAGAGTGAACCAACATTAAAAGTTATTGTAAGTCATTTAAATTAATGTGGTTTTCTTCATAATCTATTTTGGTGTACTAGTTTTCTCTTTGTAGTCTATATACTACATTTATTACAGATAGTTCCATCCACGAAGACGCGCCCCGCACTCTTCGTGCGGGGCGCGTCTTCGTGGATGGTCTAATCGTTAGTGGTTATCCCTAGTTAATTCCGCACATATCTAAGTTTTGACGATACTCATTAATAACCCAATAATAAGTAATTAATGTGTAATGTGTATCGACAAAGCTAAAATGCTAGCAGAAAACATTCCACTAGCATTTTAGGTTTTTCGATACACATTACACAGTAACTACACACACACCAAGCACACTGGTACTGTAAGCAATAAAAAGAAGAGTGGGGCGCGTCTTCGTGGATGGCACTATCTGTACTACATTAGAAACATAACAGTTAACACCCTTTCGTTATTTCGATATAAAGGTATTATAAACTCCGTTATTCCACGATAAATACAAAGAATCTCTACAATTTACATTAAAAATATAACTCTAAAGTGTATTAATTTCAACGATATTACACAATAACCGTCGTTATTTTGCCGTTATTTTTTTAATGTTATAATAAATGGAGTAGGTATTAATAGTTTTGTATCAGTATAACATTTAGTGCCCTTTATGTAGAGAAAATAAATATAAACTAGGCCTTACTATTCTTATGGCCACTATAAAATCCAATCAATTTATGTATCATCAGAAACTGTTAAAAATAGTATATCTTTACAGGTTACCCAAAATGCAACAGTAAGAAGTCTCAAGAAAGCAATACAGAGGCATTTTGAATTGTTCCAAAAGCGAGCCGGCATCAAGACTACAATATCATGGAAATATATCTGGAGGACTTACAGCTTGAACTTTGACAGTATTTCCTTGGACGATGACAATGCCCCCATCCAAGATTATGGAGTCACAAATAAAGTGACACTAACATTCAAGAAAAAGAAAGGAAAGAGGAAATGATTTGTAAAAGCATTTATTTATATTCAGGAGATTTTTAACTATAAGGATAACAACAACTAAGAACCCACAATTACTTACATAGCTACATGATAAGTTATACTTTCGTCGTAGTAACTTAACGAAACATTCATAAAATAAAACAAAAATAGTATGTACTATTTAAAAATGTGGTAATGTGATAGTCTGCTATTATATCTCAATACACAATATTATTAATGAATAGAAGTGCACATTAATTATTTATCAATATCATTCTCTTGACCTTGCAATTACACTTGGTCGTTCTCCCGAATTCGATTGCCTATTGAATTTGGGCATACGACAAGTGTAAAAGAACGGGGTCGAGTACTCCAGTCTTCGGACAATCTAGTCCAGCACCATACCAGTGTAGTTAACGTATCGGGTGCCCGAATTCGAGTAGTGTTTCGAGCACCCGAATACGGGCTAACGACTAAATATAATCGCCAACAACTCATTATAATAAAGTTGCTGTTGTGTTGCTGCCAATGACAAGTCTGCCAAAATCATAGTGTTCTTTATTCCAGTTATAGTAAGGTTGCTGTGACGTTGAGGCTAAAATAACTGTAAAAAAGACTACACAATATTAAATTTGTGCACTACCAGTCCAGACATTATCACTGCAATTCCTACTTCTTCCAGTAACTTTCACTCTCACCGCTGAATAAAATAATAATTATCTTTATTTCTAAAGCTGTTCGAAGTCGGGCTGCGGCGGGGGCTCCTGTGGCAGAGGCTCGAAGTCCCCGAGGCTGTAGTGGGGCTCCTCGTGTCGAGGCGTGGCGAGCGGACGGTCGTACGTATCCTTGAGTAGCTCTTGATCATGCTGGGGGAATAGAACTGAATATTATTGGAATATTCAAGCCGTTTTCACTAAAACTAGGCGACATCTAAATGCAGTTCGTAAACATTCTAGTCTTGCATGGCATATCTAAGGAACCTGAAGGTTATCTTGTCGATACACACCTGATCGGACTGCAGCACGGAGGGCGGCGCGAGGTCGTCGAGTGACAACTGCGTGTTCAGCACCGACGGAGGCGCGTAGTCCGACATCGTGGTGTCTACCGGCTGTATTACAAATATACAAAGTTATGATTTCGATGTTAATATTGTTAGGTGTATGGGTGGGTTTGGCGTGAGATTGAGGGTAATTACATGCCGAAGATGTTTCACTACGATACTTTGCGACCGAAGTTTAGCTCGCTACCTCGATGTCGCCTCCATGTAAAACAAATGCATGCTAATAAACACGCACGCAGATGGCTGAGGATACCTCACTGCGATACATCGCGGACTGTTCGGGGGTTTACCTCGATGCCTACATGTAAAACAAAATACTTTGTTTTTACATCGCGGTCAAGCAAGCGGCAAGCATCGATGTGATCTGGATAGTGATTGGTCAAATCGGTTCCACTGGAGCTGGTAGGGTACACACAAACACAGGAGTGAGCAATTGAGATTTAAGGTGTGACTGAACCGACGTCTTCGCAACGCCATTCATGTAGAAATATCGAGTATCGACATCGAGGTATCGAGATAGCGACCGCGATAGCAAACGTCTTCGGCATGTAATTACTCTAAGGGGCAGGGCCCGATCTAAGGGGGGACAAGCCAGGCAAATGCCCAGAGCGGCAAAAATGAGGGGCCTCAAATTGAGGACCCCGCGCCGGGCACGGAGTCCTTAAAATTTTCTCTCTGGGAGAGAAACCTCTTATAAACATTACCATGCCTAGCAGTCAGCCAAAAAATTTTTTTGCTAATTTTGACGCTGTAAATGGACGGAACGACATATTTTAAAGTGCTATGTGTATGTGTCTTATAATTTTCTTTGTCTCCTAAGAAAATTAGAACACAGCACTTAAGCAAGCCAAGCCAAAAGAAAGAAGAAGAAATACCTAAATAGGAAAGAAGGAACCAACTCTTTCGATACTATGCAATGATTTTTGAATTGAGAATACAGAGAGATTCTCTCGAATTTTTTACCAATTTTACATTTCTGAACTGGCGACCCTTGTCGTTCCGTTTATGTTTGACGCGCATTCCCCACAAACGAAGCTCATAACAATCATGACTTATATGATTTTAGTGTAAAATGCGGTCAATATTATTTTTACCGGGTTAAATTTTTAGGCCTCTTGTAACTAGTCTCAATAGATGATCAAACTCTGGGCGTTTACAAGTATTTATTGTATATCTACGGCTGCCACTTGGCTGAAATAAATATCTACATACCATACAGCTTTTATTTTATTTCATTTATTTGGCTCACCAACGACTGAATACACTGATACAAAGATATGAGATACATCCAATAGACTTAAAGACTAGTGCACCGATTTCTTACAGGTAAGCACATCATGCATTACTTATTTGTCGATTGATATTGGGCGCCTACTCAAAATTAGATGAGTTCTTAGACTCACCGAACGTAAGTATGTTTTCGACCAAATTCTAAATTTCCAAAGAAGAGTATCTATGCGTTTCGGTAATCTTCCTGTTTCCGAATTAGCACGAACTTCGCGACACAGAGTAACCTCCCACAGAGGCAATGCTGCTAAGTCTAGTATTGCCACGCTATGGGGTACCCACCTATCACTGCGCATTGATAAGAAGTTTTCTTTCTGTCTTACTCCAGTTTCAGATCGACATTTGTTGTAAACATGGTAATACAAAATAGGCAAGTGCTTCCATAGTTGTAACAGCTCTATACACGGTGTAATTGACAGGTTGGCAAAAACTGAAACAGTAGCTTCAGACCATGATTTATGACTGAAAAACGTTGGAATTTTCTTCAGGAAAATTGTCGAATTTTCCGACCGTTTTTCAACTAGATTTGTGTTCTATTCATTTGTTACAACAAAATCCAGCCCTAAAAACATAATTTTAGTGAAAAAAAGCAAAAAACTTAAACTCGGCAATGTAAATAATAATGATTTAAAAAGAAAATTCATACATACCGCGCGGAATCAGCTGTTAGCTCTAAAAGTTTACTGGCCTCCGACAGTACCTACGACAGACAGAGAAAGCATACCGCTCGCTCGCTCGCTCCCTTTGTGTGATGCGCGCCGGCGCCTTTGCTTACGCGCCGACACTGCTAGGGTTGTACCACGTATGGAATTTAATACTTGTCATTTTATTTTTATTTATGTAAAATGCTTTATTAATAATTAAATACTCAGGAGTATGATTACTTATTTATTCTTTCTTAATTCCGAAAACCTTATTTTAAATCGTTAACCTTTCGAGTATCGTAATAAGAGACACAATAGAAAGACAACAGGTGTGAGGACGCCGGCGTCCTCGCGGTGCTTAACAGTTTGATCTACAGTATCAATTACGAAGCCACCCGAACTGTACACACGCGTTGCATTACAGTAATGTAAATTGGTTTAGATAAGTGGGACATAAAACATAAAAACATCGCGTCAATATTGCCAGATTCACATTCCTTACCCTGTCAATCCCGGACCGAAAGCTGGCGTTCAAAAAGGTTTGCTTATTTTCGTTATTTACAGACTATTTATAAGAAAAACTTCTTGTTTACGTTCTTGAACAAAGACCCTATAAAAAAAAAACGCTTATTTTATAATCTATGCGAATGCCGGCGTTTGCTTAGTGTTTAGAAAATGGCGCAAAATCGCGCGCGTGCCGCTTGGGGATTGACAGGTACTAGGTTTAAACTTAGAAGCAGATCCATGAGTAGAAGTAACAAGAGATAGCGGTTAATAACAATCTTTATCATACGATTACGATACGATTCTTTTTCAATACCTAGTTCTACATCTTTATCTCAATGGCAGGCCGAACACGGTAACTACTGTGCCATGGGCTCCTCGACTAACGTATCTAGTAATATTACCGAAATAAAATGTTTCATTTCATATCATGTGGGCAGCCCTATGCTACACGTGTCACAAACACTCTCAAAGGTTTGCCGACAAACGAAACCGTCAGCACTCACTCAGCCGTTAGTTCAGTTTGCCGCGATTGCTGGTGCGTTCTGGACGTCTATTTCGTTTTCTTTTAACTGTCGGGAGTTCGGGACTGTGTTGTGCGTTGAGTTGAGTTTTTGTGTGTTTTTGTGTTGTGTGGTATCATCATGAATCGGCGTAATGAAACGTTTAGTGCTCGCGAATATGGCCAGATGTTAATGTGCTTGGGTGAAGCTAGAGGAAACGCGTCGTTGGCATTAAGGCTCTATGTTCAAAGTCACCCAAATGAACGACATCCAGCTAATAGTCGTACTATCACACGGGCATATCAACGTGTTTTAGAAAATTTACCTATTGTGCCGCGGCAGGAAGGTGCTGGAAGGACAATCAGTGCTCGTTCTGAGCAGGCGATTTTAGATGTTGTCCGTCGAAATCCGCGTTTGGGAACCCGTACTGCTGCAAAACTTGTAAGGCGTAATAACGGACCCCGGGTTTCACATTGGGCTGTGCACAAAGTCCTTCGAAAGGACAAGCAACGTCCATATCGGATCCATAAAGTGCAGGCTCTGGTACCTGGCGACTCAACCCGCAGACTAGCGTACTGCAGATGGCTGATACGTCGGCAGCAGCTAAATCGCCAATTCGTTTCACGGGTGATTTGGACCGATGAATCGACGTTTACACGAAACGGTATGCGTCGAGCACAACTGTGCGTGCAGCTCGGAGGCAACCACTTCGAGCCATGCCTTATACGACCCGAGAGACTTTAATTTAGGTAAGTGACTAATATTTTAATTTTTGATAGGTGTTGAATTTGTGTTTAAATTTTTTGATAGGTGTGTTTGTGTGTGTATTGTATTATGTATTTATTCCAAACGTCCCGAAGTACCTATTAGTATGAATGAACAACGCGCGGACATTGCAATACGCGCGCAATATAGGGTCGCGCGCGTATCGCAATGTTCGTTATACATTGCGTAGCCGAAATAAAATTGAAAATTGAAAAACGTTCACCTATCATTTCCGGGAAAATATTTCACTATCAAAATGTTAACAATACCAGTCTGAATTCATACTTTTCGTTTTTGCCAACCTGTCAATTACACGGTGTATATATTAGATCTCATCATCGCGCGTTCGTATTTCCGAAGACAGGCGATGATTTCCGAGGTGTATTTTTCTATGGAAAGCTGTACGCTCCAAAAAAGTACGCTGATAGAACTTTTGAACGCGATTTGAAAATTTGTTTTGAAAATTAGCTTATACTCTTATTCAGCGGTATAACACTCACTGTATCGACAGCCGGTGGAGTTTCCTCAACAGGCTTGCCGAGCGTGATGACGGGCAGGTCTTCCCCGGAGCCGATAGTGTTAGCGCGAGCTTCTTCCTCCGAGGCGTAAGCTGACTTGTGGTCGCACATCAGCAAGTGAGTCAGCATGTCAGTTCCTGCGGATTTGAAATAGGTTTGAGTAGGCCCTGGATTTAATGTTCCATTTATTATCGAGTTTTTTTTTTAAACATTACATGTAAATGTAATTTCCTATCCACCAAATAAATAATTTCATTTTATTTGTTTTAGTCTCTGTGGGGAGGTTTAAATTGTGAGTTAAAACTAACTCTCTAAAGACAGTAGTGCCGCGAAATTACGGCACTGTAAGACAATACTGTGGATGAAAAATACTTAGGAAACCCTTGCTTTATCCGCTGAGCACAAACTGTATTCTTGCTTTATTTCTGTGCAGTACATACCGACAGTAGTGTTGTACCCGCACACGCAGTGCGAGCGGTAGGGCGCGTCGCGCGGCGCGTCCTCGAGCGAGTGCGGGCCGGCGCAGTAGCCGCTGTGGCGCAGCATGGCGCGGTAGCACGACGTGCCGTACGAGCACTTCGTGCAGCGGGTTGTGCCTCTGGAAAACAACACAATAAAAATATAAAAAATGTTTATTCGTTATTTATGCAATTGCCGGTCGACTCCGGAAAAATCTCACTGTGATAGATAAGGTGAAGTGAGCTGTGAGTCATGCTGATGCTAGGGATTGACACTATTGACGACTCACTCCACGCTCACTTCACCCAAGTTTTCACGGTGAGATGGTTACAGAATCGCACGGCTGTT
Organism: Eremobia ochroleuca; assembly: GCA_949629135.1. Classification (NCBI taxonomy): domain Eukaryota; kingdom Metazoa; phylum Arthropoda; class Insecta; order Lepidoptera; family Noctuidae; genus Eremobia; species Eremobia ochroleuca. The sequence continues at coordinate 3,454,240 of OX451393.1, forward strand.
GTATAATAAGGGGTATTAAAACACGAATGCGTCTCTTGTGATAATAGTATCACATGAGTGTTTTAAATACCTAATTATGTACAGTTGCATACAAGACTATCTACATTCATGATATGAATCCTCTATAAAAGGTTCTGAAACCATAGGTACAGTATTGTAAGAACTCTATGTAAATTCATGGAAAATTTAATTACTGAGTATCTAATACAAACAAACTATGTATTAAATTTTTGCAATACTAATATCAAAGAAAAATGGCAGGATACGACGTGAATTCGAATAACCTATATAAGTTTTTTTTTTTTTTTTAATTACGACGCTGTGGTAGTGAAGTTCTTTTTTTGAAATTCATAACCATACCACGAATTGAGTAGCGAGAATGTGGCTCTTTGATGAGTAAGGAAGGGATCGAAAAAGCAAAGGAGTTGCATAATGAAATTTAGTACAACATTATAACACTTGTTTGAATGATATTATGGTTACTATGACACTGATTGTTTTAATGTTGGCAATAAGCTGTTTCATAAACTTTTAAAGAAGATTTATAGCATGGGTGTAGATAAAAAAATATACAGGTGTGGCACGTTATAAACAGTAATATAGTCGTAGCCCCGCAGCTCCGCGAGCCTCAACTCCCGCGCGGAATCCGCGTGATCCTAGCGGCTCATAGATTTTTTGTTGACTGTAAGTTATCTTCGAGACAGTACATGAACAAAAGTCTATATTTATTTGCGGGTTAAGAACTGAAATCCATAGGTCTACCTTCTTCAGGAATATGAACTGAAAGATGGAGTCCATTCGGTCCGTACCTATGTCGTAAGGCGGAAAGGATCAAATGACAGAGGTCTACCATACTCAAACGTTCTCCTAGTAATATTTGATCTACTCACAAGTAATGCTTCTCCCTATCCAGCGGTGTGTCACATTCTCTGCAGAGCATGCCATCGGGTAGCATGAGGGTCAAATTTTCGAACGTTTCCGCGATCGTGTGGTTGGCAGAATCCTTTACTGGAGGACGCGCTTTATTCTAAAAAAAAATAAAAAAAATGTTAGTAACAGTGAAATATGACATTTATTGCCGTTCAACCAACTTCAGACAAGTTTCGGTGAACGTATCTGGCAGATATATAACATAATATAATTTTTCTGTACAATAATAGCTATTCGAACACTGAAAAGGTCTAAGGGATAGGGTTTAAGGTCTGTTTCACAGTGTACAGAAAAATATGAAACTTACTCTTGGTTTGGTAATCAAATGCTCTTCAGAACAGAGCGGAGTAGCTCCTTCCACAGTGATGTGGTCACGAACTTGATGTTCCTTCAATTGACCTGAAATAAACGAATAATTACATAACTTATTCCAAAAGGTTACAAGTTAGCTGCAATGAATACTGAAGCATACACAAAGGCTTCACTTTCCTAAAGCATGCACAAGCATAATGAGCCTATAATATTCCCACTGCTGGGACACCGGCCTCCTCTCTGTGAGAGGGAGTGGGCCGTAATCCACCACGTGGGCCCAGTGCGGGTTGGTAAATGTCACATGTCTTCGAACTTTGGTTCTCGGAAATGCCTGTTTCTTCACGATGTTTTCCTATACCGTTTTGAGAGCAGAGGTTCCTAAATGGTGTTTCTTCAAAACTTTTAAGTCATTAAGAAGGCGTCAGGGTAGCTCGAGAAATTTCGAGAAATTTTCTTACGTTTTGTGCAATTGACACAGCAGTGTCAAGTAGTATGTTGAACAAAATATGATTCGCGACTGCAACAAGTATGTATTTTACAGAATTGTAATCATTAAAATCATCAATACAACGATCTAACTTCATAAAATCTATGACATATACAACCCTCTAAGTTCAATAAGGTTATATGAACTTAGAGGGTTTGTTGAAGACCACAGAGCCATCTACTGGCAACAAATAATACCAATCGACGGGACGAAGGCGGGCGCGCGGGGAAGCATGCACATCAGCGCGACGCTAGCGACGCGCTGCGGATTTTCACTGTCATGGTGACACGCCATCATCGAACACACGCAAAATTATTACCGCACGTACTTACTATAATTGTGAAAAGACATTCTACATACTTACTGTAAAACCTAATAAAACGATATTACACGTTATCACAAGAAGCCTGGTGTCTGATTTCATCCAACGACGCTGACATGACGACGACCTGACGCAGAAACCCCAACAGGGTTGTATATGTAGAATTTCGCGGCCAGGGTAGCGCTTATCGGAGGAGATATACGAGATATTACTATGATTTTATAACTCACCAAGATGCACAAACTTGAGCACACATCTGTTGCACCGTACTTCCATCTCCTTATCCTGATGCTGTTTCAAGTGGTCTAGGTACAACACCACATTAGCTGTCAGCTCATGGCCACCAGAATACACCTTTATGACCTGTAAACAATATGATTTAATTATTTATTTCTATATCTTCATAGTGTCACCTAATAATTTCTTATAGTATGTTTTCATTTTTTATTTTTGGTATGTTGGCACCTTATTTTTTTTTGTAATTTGTAAACATTTCATTGCGCTTTTGTTTGTTGTGATATGCATTTTGTGTGCACTGAATAAATGGTTTATCTATATATCAATCTATCTATCTTTGGAAACTGGTTTGGCTACAATCAAGTGAAACAAAAAGTTAATTATTTCGATTGTTTTAGGGAGAGAACACAAAATTACACAATCCTTGTGATAAATTCCAGATTCCATCAGTTGAAATTAAATAATTGTCTATGTAACGCTTATGAAAGTAGAAATGAGTCATCATTTATGCCATCTCGGGAAGGAAGCGTAGTGCAGATACCTATAATAATATAGGTATACGCTTCCTTTATCATTGTAAACTATACCTTAAGACAGTAAGGACAGAACACAGTATCGCCTGTGCAGTGAGTTGTCCTATAATGATCAGCTGCAGCCCGGTGTGACGACACGCGGTAGTCGCACGCGTCGCACGCGTACGGCAGTTCTAATGGTGCGTGTGTTTTCTGCATGTGGGAGGCGAGAGTTAGCACGGCGGCGAAGCGGACCTGAGGAGAAAGATTGTAGTTTAGTACGGTATAGTGGGGGAGTTCACGTCAAAGATCAAAAAAGTTTCAATAGGTTTTGGAAGCAGCATGTAGTCTTTATTTACAGTGTATCTACAATGGACTTTGTACGGTCAAATAAACCTCCTCGATAAGTCCCTAAAAATAAAAAGTCATCAAATCATCTTGGCCACATCTGAATTAATCTGGAATATGAGTAACAAAATCGAAGTTTTGGACATGCACATTTTTTTCACTGTGACGGGCAACCATAAAGGCAAAAGTTTGTGAGTGTGTGTGTTTGTATGTTTGTTACTTCTTCACGCTCAAACCGCTGGACCAATTTTGATGAAATTTGACACACAGATAGTTTATAACCAAGATTAACCCATTAAATACTTTTCATCCCGATATTCCTACAGGATTGAGACTTATGCGGGTGAAACCGCGGGGCGCAGCTAGTATTTGAATATACAAACAGCAATTTTTTTCTCTAAATTTTTAGAACACATTAAAATGGGCTCTCACCAGCATCATCACTCAATCAAAAGGAGTACCTCAAAGCGATTGAGGTCGAAATAAATGAAAAAAATCAAGTTGAAATTATAAACTCTTACTTGCCTCACAAATCAAACACGCATAAGTGAACAGCTCCGGAGACTTAGTATCGGCCGGATGGTTGTGCTTGAGATGAGCTTCGAGCTCGTCCGTAGTCGGGAAGCGCAAGAGGCAGTAAGTGCATTGCGCTGGGTCCGAACCGTCGGCGGCCGGAGATACGGCGTGGCCGTAGAGGTGGGTCATTAGGGCGATGTTCTCGTTGAATTCTTCGTGGCAAACTGGGCACTGTGGGTGAGAAAAATAATGAATATATTTTTATACTAAAATAAATAAGGAGAGTTTCCATACACCTGCACTTTTGAGGACCTAATAACTGATGCCGCAAGCAACGACTTACTAAATGAGTTCAGCATAGTTGCTGAACTCATTTAATACAAATCCTCAACTCGAAAAGTAGAAGGCGGAGTTTCCCTATCGTTTGACAAAGAGGCGAGAATGTCCATACTAGACTCGCATACACGATTCGCCAAAAGATTATTGCACTCGTATTAACGCCGAAAAAATGAAACCGATACGATTGAACTATCGATTACACGAGAAGAGTTCTACGACTCGAATAGGCGATTATCAAAAGCAGATTTTAAAGTTGTTTCGAGTAAACAATTCGTACGATACTTGCATATCGAAAGGCGAGAATGGGCTCACTTCCAAATTGACACCATTCTTGTTAGTAAAAATCCTATTCAAGTTGTCAAAACATTGTTGGGAATCGCACCCAACAATCACGCAGACGGCTCGCGCAGGCGACGTGACCGACCTACACATCATCGTCATCGGCGAGCGAGCGAAGAAGCGGCGCGGTTGATCCGGGCGGTCGGCGGTCACTCGCTTTCTCGGAGCCCACCGCGACGGACGACACTCTCAAAACGTTTAAATTATAATTATGTTTGTCCGGGACAGTTAAATGTTATAGTTGGAGACGGCAATAAACCAAGCCTATTATATTATACAGTCCACTATTATTTTCCTCTCCAACGAGCAGTTCCAACATTGGTCCTTCAAGGATCTCGCCGTTTTCAAAAATAAAAAGTAACGGTCTCGGAAGAAATCTTCAAACTCGAAAATCTTCGGTTGCGGTCGTCAGCAGCGTCAGTTCCTGCAGGAGTCGTCGATTTCCTGTCGAACAAACTACGCATAGCTCCCGCACACGTTCAGAGAAGAAGTCATCCAGAAGTCGGACTTAAAGCGGACTTTGGACCCGTCGAGTTCTAGAAAATCGCCCGGTGAAGTTGGTGAGACTTGCCAGACTATTATCACCCTTATGTGTTACATACTTTACACTCAAGCGAAAAATAAAAACCGAATACTGGTATTCTGTATTAAGCAGTGGAATTATAATATAATGACCCGATTTAAAAGAACTTACCTCAACAGCTATAGCAATCTTCGCGAAGTCTCCATTCCCGCCGATCTGCCCGAAGTAATACCTCTCCATAGACACAGTTTCCTCAGGCCGGACCTCCTTCTTGATGTTCTTCAGAGGTATGTCATCCATGTCGTCATCCACGTACGACTTCGTCTTGTTCGTGCGGCGACTCCGAGCTGTGGGCTCGGAGCCGTTTTTGTCTTTTGGTTTGTCTTTTTCTTCTTTTACTTTAGTCTTTCGGCTTAGGGCTAGAGGGATCTGTTGGTGGTAAAATAGTAATTGGTTTTTATTTCTTTGTTGGTTATAAATATAGGGGTCGAGTCTAAGTAAAAACATTCGCGCGGGTCTACCAAATCCAAATATTGTTACAAAATATTGGTTACATCTTTTATGTTCAAATTATACATGTTAGAACGATGTAGAACGACGTTCTAAATATTGGTATTCTATTAACAACACAGCGTTACTTTACTGACCTCCTCATCATCATCTTCAACGTAGGTGGTCTTCTCCTTCTTCCTCTTCTTGGGCGGCGGCGGCGAGGGCGACGGCTCTTTCTTCTTGCGCCCGCGCTTGGCGCGACCGGTCTCAGGCTCTGGAGGCTCTTCTACCTTGTCGCGTTTCTACAAGTTTAAAGAAATAACGTGATTAATTTATTGTGAACAAGCCGTGTGCCCGATGGTGTTTCTCATCCGCAAAAATGACGAACTTGCAAACAAAATTTCATCCTTTATTTAACTCCATTAGAAGATGATTTGTGAGAAAAAAAAGAAAACACTGTCCTCTTTTGTTATAAGGTTGGTTATAACGAACTTGTGCAAAATTTTAAGCTTCTAGATCCAGCTCTTAAGGCTGTGCGCTGTCTGTCAGTGAGTTAATTAATGAATGAGGTTCAAAATTTTTACTAAGCAGATGTGTTGTATCGGTTTCGCTCTCAAATCCCACATAGGCCCGCTGACAAGTGAATTTGTTACTGCGCAACGACTCGCCTCATGTTCCGAGCCGCCATAAAGTTGGAATCGTGCTGTAGCGCTAATCTGATATTTTTTTCATTCAAATTTAGAAAGATTATCATTTCTCTCTTGTATTTTGTTGCACGCCAAAATGAAGCATTGTAATTATTTTTTAATATAAAAGAAGTGTGTAGTTTGTCTACATATGTTATATAACATTTTGGTGCATTGCATGCCACACCTTCCATTGTGAAATGTTTCGAGCTACTGCTCTGTTACTGGTAGTAGGATCTGCTTGAAATCCTGCCAAAATATCTTCTTCGACGTCAGGTTCATGTCTGCACGGGTTGATTTCAGGTTTCACGCGGCGTAACCCATCTTGGGCAAGTCGACGAAACGTGTTGTAAAACACTCGGACATTCGGTACCCTGCGATTCGGATAGCGCTCTTGATACATCCGTCGCGCCAAAGATCCATTGCCGTTTGCTCTACCATACATAAATACGATACCCGCATATTCCTGGTTGGAAAAAGTAGCCATAGCCACATAAAAATTAAGAGCGCACCAAAAGTCAACTCAACACAATAAGTCTAAAATCAACACGCGCAGGAACGCAAGGCTATGACTGGAGTCTGGACACGGTGAAACAAAAAATTCCAAAACTAACGCAAACAACACGTACAAGAACGCAAAGGGCTACAACTGAACACGGTAAATTGTGAATCAACACCACCACTCCACCAACAAGGGTAGTAGTTGCACTAATAAGTAAAAGATGTAACGGCTTTAACAGACTGACTGACCCGGACTAAAGAAACACGACCATTTTGCTGTAAAAACCAACGTACTTATCGCTATTTTCTATTCACTGGCCGTTCTACCTGGAAATGCCGTCGCACCGCGTGCGGTGGCCATTGTTTAGGGGATCCCCTCAAATTGGTTCAATTTGGCCATAAATAAGCAGCTTACATAAAATTTTGAGAATTTTCGAAACAAAACAAAAATTAGGTAAAAAAAATTTGTAAGACTTCGCTTAAGACAACCATGGCTTAAATGGTTCTAAATTGTCTGTACTATTTTCACTTTAAAGCTTTGCACCTATCGTCCAAAAAATACAGGGTGTATTTGGACATATTGTTTTATTTACATTATGTAGATAAGTTCTTGTACACTATATAATACTGTCGCTCAAATAAACAATTAAAACCTAAAAAAAACCTGCAGGTATGTATCAGTTTCTTACCTTGCAAGTAGGATACTTCCAGTTCTTGAAGGGATTAGCAGCGATCTTGTTGAGGCGCACAGTGATCGGATCCTTGGAATCCATCTTGCTTTGTTCAGAAATGTGGATCACTATGTTGTCGAATGCTTGGCCCGGGGTTATGCCGTACCTGGAGGGGTGGAATGCAAATAAGTATAATGCAGTAAGCTTTAAGGTTTCACCATACGCAAAATATGCGCATTGACGTGGAGTTGCGGACACCAGTCCGTAATACCTATTAAGGTTAATTTCAACATAGGGGGGTTCAGAATCATGTACTGAATCCATGGGTAAAGTTTGCGCGTCTATGTCCAAGCCACCTTGTATAGGATAACGATAATTTGGCGTTTTTTGAGGGAGACAGACCTGATATATTTGTTTGTAGATGTTTTTTTTTTTTTTTTTCATGATGCTTCAGTATCTTAAAGAAGGAATTGCATACCTATGCATAAATGAATACAGGACATGGTTCAAAAGTAGACACGTTGGTTGGGAGGTATTTCCAAATTTTAATTTAATGCTGTTGCAACTACAAAATAAACTTATATTTCACTAAAACATGCGAATAACGCCTTTAAATTCCAAACGATAAAAAAGTGAATTTCTCGAAAAATGTCAGTTGGGAGGTTTTGGCACTTCGCCGTCGATATCTTGTTTTTGCTTGCAAGCTCTTTTCGGAACGTTCATTAGTAAAATAAAAATCAAATACTGAAAAATCCTACCTTTCTCTCCAAACCAGTTCATCCAAGAACTGTTGTATAATCTGTCTAGATAGCAACGAAAGAGTATTCTGGAACATTCTGGGCACGATCCTTCTCAAATACTCCATGATATTCGCATTGCTATTCCTGGCAGTTGAGGCGTCGGAATGGGCAGAAGCTTGGTGAACGTTCTTAAAGCCCATGGATAGCAAGGTCCCCTTGTCCACAGTTAAGTCAGTGAGGATTACTGATGACGGGTGTACCCAGGTGGATAGAGGTTCAAGGATCTTTTGGAAGCGTTTCTTGTAGTTCTTTTCATGTTCTGCTAATGGTTCTACGGCGCGAAGACGGATCTAGAATAAAAAGTTAGATGTGTTTAAAAATGAGGACCCGATCGAAGCTGCTAATGCTGATAAGTCTGATTTGGTGAATTATAAACATGAGCGTGTATTACAGAAAGTTCTATGGAAAATCGCTACTGAACCCTGATATACTTTTTGAAAAGAAGACACCTAACGTTCTTGCATTTTTCGCGCCAAATTAGCAATAATACACATCCCTCACGCCGAGAGAAAGTTCTAAAAACCTCAAAAGAACGTCTGAAGACTACTAAATAAAACATTACTAAAACATTTGTAACTCACCAGCTTCTCAACCGGATCCAGCACCCCCAACACTTCGACCTTCACCTGTCTCTGCGTGCCATCATGACTCGTTGTGCCCAACGATATGACTCCCACCTCCACTTTCTTACCCGATCCACCCAGTAACCCCAAATGCTGGTGAATGGCTGACGTGCAAATAGCTCTTAACCAGGTAAACAGTCCCTTCACGTAGAGATTATCCACTTTAACCCATTGGACCACGTTTTGAACATTAGTCTGACAAGCCCAGTGGTATATTAACTTGAGCAGAACGCTTGGAGGGAAGGTGGCCCCTTCGAAGATTGAGCTGGAGTATACTGATACGAATCGTGTAGGACAACACTCAGATATCCACACGTAGCCGCCTGAGTAGGGGAACTTTGATACATCGGAGTACATGCCTGAAAAAAAAGTATGCGTATAAGGATTGATTGTAGTGGCGGATGGCTGCAGAAAGCGCAAAACGGTTTTTATTCAGTTTCATGTGCATTCAAAATGTATGATATCAGTTTCATGTGCATTCAAAATGTATATATATAGCTCGAATATAGCTTGTTCAGAATAAGTAACTGAATCGATTCCAATAATTTTTACACCATGTTATATTTTTTTACAAAAATATTTAAAAAAAAAGTAACAAGTTGGACACCGAGCGACGCTAAGTACATATCCGCAATCATATGCGCACAACACAGGTCACAGCCGGTCGGCCGGCGGCGCGTGTTAAGTGGTAACCAACTTTTTGTATGGACAATCAGGTAACATAACAAGCTTATAACTTCGTGATTTTTCATGATATAGTTTTGAAATTTTGTACATAGATTCTTTACATAAAAATACTAGACACATGTTTCGGGTTTCCCATATACTAAAAATAATGTCGTAAATATGTTCCCACTGCTGGGACACAGGCCTCCTCTCCTAGAGAGAATGGGCTGTAATCTACTACGCAGGCGCAGTGCGGGTTGTTAGATGTCACATGTCTTCGAATTTTTGATTCTAGGACATTCCGGTTTCCTCACGATATTTTCCTTCAACAATTTGAGAACATCGGTGGCCCAGAGGTAACGGCCCCGACTTACGAGATGTAGGTCGTGGATTCGAACCTAGGCAGGCACTTTACTTTGTGTTAATAATTTCATCATTGCTGCATTCAAAATGGTGAAGCAGCCCAATTATAATTATTTCTACCAATTCTTCTGAATAGTTTACTGCTATTTTACTTATTTATTATTATATTGTGCACTCACCAAGTTTAAGCTTATTCCCAGGATGTATAACGCACCACTGCTCTGACCGGACGAGCCCCTGCTGTATGAGCCACTCGGTGAACTTCATAGGTGTGTGCATCAGTACTGACTTTACCTTGCTGTCCAATGTGGACCTGTCCGAAGGTGGGCCCGAGTCCTTCGAGCGAAGGTATGGACGGGCTACTACTACCAATGAGGGGAATGTTTTTCCTGTAAACAAGGGGATAATTTTAATGTAAGGTTCAAGTAAGAGTCCAGTAAAAAATATCAGAGTGGTAAACTGTTAAAATTTGTCGTTTTTGTAATTCTGTAATTACAATGATTTTCAAAGTGTGAAATAAATTGTGTGAACAAAGTAAGAACTCGTAAGTTTATCTGAAGTTTAAATGGACTCTTGAAAAGAATGAAATTCTGCATTAAAGACCTTTCCTTTTATGAAACAAAAAAAAAAAAAAAAAATGGTATAAACTTACCTTGCAACTTATTAAATGAAACCTCCCGTGAATCAGCAACATTCTTATTGCCATCATCTTTAGTGAGGTCCACAATAGCAGTGGTCTTCGTCGCACTGCCGGTGAGCAAGCCGCCGATAGCCGTGGCTTCTGACGGACGCACGTTTGTGACCACGCTGTGCACATCTATGGGTGTTGGTCAAATGTTAATGCAGTTTAATTTAGGAGACAAAATAAGGGACAATGGAATTAAAGACTGTAGTCATTCAATTAAAGAAGAACCTATTTAGGTATTTATCTAGTTTTTTATTTTTATCATCGTCGTGTCAACCAAAGTACCTGCCATCTAATCTCTTCACCACCCTTGGTTGACTGGTAGAGAATGCCTAAGGCATTAAGTCCGCCTTTTTAACCTTACCTTTTTAAATGTGGTTCAAGGGCTGTTGTATTAGTTTAATAAAGAGGTTCCCAAACTTTTTTTTATCATAGACCACTTTAAAAAAGTTACTGGTTCCGGTGGACACCCTGCAGCTATATTTCTACCATATTCCCAAAACTCGACAGAAAATGTGAAGATTTGATCTAACTATGGAAATTTGCATTGCGGCTGAGGACGCCTGAGAGTTCACCTGAACCACTTTGGGAATCAATGGTTTAATAGGAGCTAGAGCACCGGATGCAGGATGTTGCCTTGTGTGTTCAGTTGTTCACCATGTATATAGCTCGAAACCACTTATAGGCATTTCAACTTAATAATTCGCTTATTCCGAGAGAGTAAAAAGAAAACCAGTGAAGTGCGTTTCAGCCCACGCACAGTGAAGGGCTCCGTAGTGACTTTTTAGTTGAAAAGTTGTTGTAGTCCTTCACTTATGTGCTTTTAGAATTTGCTTTTTGGCAAATTTTATGATTCTAGGTCAACGGGAAATACCCCAGAGGTTCGACTCATTTAAAAATATAAAAATATGTTGCATAAGTGACCATATTTTTGTATTGCAGTCAAATCAAATCAAATCAAATCAAAAGTCATTTATTCAAACTAGGCTGAGAATCAGCACTTTTCGAACGTCAAAATTACAAAAGACAGTCCCCCAAAACGCCCGCCCTTCACCACTTCCTAGTGCTTTCGCTGGGAAGAAGAAGTGGCGCAACAAACTCCCCAGCAGCACAGCTGTCTGTTCAGTTAGAAAATATAATTGACTGAATACAATACAAGGTATGCAAAGCAATTAACATTACAAGACACAGAACGCTAAATTAAATGATTTGCCATATGTCAGCTAGCAACGCCAATATACCAAGAAATACAATAAAAAACTATACGTACTCAAGCAAAAATTAATAAATGGAAATTAAATAAAAGCCTCCAGGTATAAAGGGCGTGACCGCTAACATATTTATGCAATGCTGGGTTCAGTTTACATAGCTGTCGCTTGAAGTCATAAATGATAAACTAGGACCATAAGGAAACTAAATAAACAAGTTATTAATAATGATAACAATGATAAAACCATGGTCAGCAAGACGACCAGTCACCACAAGCAGCACCCGTTCACGAGCATAACGCAAAGGTCAGCCATTACCCCCCTCGCCATATTTGAGGGAAGGAGACAACCCGACCCCCGACGCTACCGCAAGCAGTGACATCTAAGGGAGCATGACGAACTTGCTGCCGGTTGTTCAGGTAAGAATAATATGATCAATTGTCGAGGTCACTAGCTAACCACATATTGCAATCAACTCATTAGAAAACATTGCAATGGGTTGATTATGTCAATAATAAAATTAAAATTAAATTAAACTGATTTGACTTATACAGCCCAATAAAAAAACAATTGTATAATGAGCTCATATAACCTATCAGTAATTCTTTGTAAATTAATTCTGGAGAAAGAACATAAACATTGTCTTGAGTTAATCAGGGCGACCAACTATTCTTATCGTTTAAGTAGTCGTTGATAGAATAGTATGCCTTTGAACAAAGGTTAGGTTAGGTTAGTGACTTAGTAGCTTGATTTTTTTGATCTCCTAAGGACTGCAGATCTACATATTTGATATTAAATTTAACATGATACTTCCAGGTATTTCTGAGAATAAGGGTTCTGAGACACAAGAGTTCCGCTTTTTCTTTTCCCCTTAAAATACAAGAACTTCGCATATTTTTTTATTAAAAAAAGTACTTACTAGAAGGTGCCAGAGTCTTGTCCTTAGTCTTCGTGTTTTCTTTATCCTTTTCTTTAGTTTCCTTCTCTTTCTCTTTAGTTTTTTCCTTGTCCTTCTTCTTCTTTTTATGTTTGATTTCAGGAGACCGGTTCCTATCAGGAGATGGTGAGTAGTCACGGTCATCTTCTGTATTGCGAAGTTTCTTTGGACGACCTGGAAGATGGTGGATAAAGGTTTATAGATATGGTTAAACTTGGGCCAAGTCCTTTTACTTTATTAATATTTAAGCCTATTACATTATTGTGCAATGATGACACCAATTCCCGTGTTCACAAACTTAAACTAAATTGAAGTTCAGTGCATCTTATTATTTCTATTTAATTAAGAAAAGGACAGAAGATAAATATCAGTTTAGTCCTGTCAAATTAAGATACTCCATAGACAAGTTTAGACGTGATTAAAAAATTGGCTACTAAAAATACGTCGATTTACTTCAGGCGCTGATTAATTTGATGAGACTAAACTAATATTTATCTTCTTTCCTTTTCTTAATGAAATAGAAAGAAAAAGATGCACTGAAATTAAATTTAGTTTAGTTTGTGAACAAGGGAACCGGTGCGAATGTTTTTTTTTTTTTTTGTAATTACTAGAAGTTGTATTTTCACACCTTAATGTAGGAGGGGCTTGTGGCTAAGTAATAACAGCCACACGGGTCGATCGATCAGGTTAAGCTACGCTTGCGGCGGTTGGTCTGTGGATGGATGACCATCTTCAGATACCAAGACCCCTCCGTGCCTCGGAAAGCACGTTAAGCCGTTGGTCCCGGCTGTCATTTGTGCATCTTTGGCAGTCGTTACGGGTAGTCAGTAGCCCGAAAGTCTGACAACCAGTCTCACCAAGGGGTATCATATTACCCAGTAACTGGGTTGTGGAGGTCAGATAGGCAGTCGCTCCATGTAAAATACTGGTATCTAGCTGCATCTGGTTAGACTGGAAGCCGATCCCAACTTAGTTGGGAAAGGGCTAGGCAGATTATGATATAATGGTAGAATGTAAAGGGGGCCATTATGATTTTAAGATCATATGTTGTAAACCTACATTCTGGCAAATAAACTAATTTGAATTGAAGCGCCGAAGCTTAATGGTTTTTATTGGGTAATTTTGTTGTTGTTTCCAGAGCAATTTTCTTATGGACACTTGTGCATTTTAAGGATATTTGTCAGGTTAAATAAAAAGTGAAAACACTGTTTTACATACCTCGCTTTCCAGGTTTCTCCTTTGAAATAGATAGAGAGCGAGATCTAGATCTTATGATCTCAGCACTTTGCCTTTCCAAATCTTTCAGCACAGGTTGTCTGTAAATAAAATATCCAAATTATGATTTCAAATAATTTCAGCAAGCACTAGAAGGGTCTTACATAATTGTAGTGTTATTGAAATGAAAGTTTTGAAATGTGTTAACACAATTAGATAGTTTTACATCTCATCATATTATCTTCTATCTTTTATACTGTAAAAACAAAAAGTATTAAATCATGAGACATGGCAGGGACGTAGATGGCGAGACAAGCTTGTGTCCGACCAAAAGGACTAGCCAGAACTAGCAACAGACAGAATTGTGTTGGAAAGGGAGAGGGAGGATTTTGCCCTGCAATGCGAATGGGACAATACAGGCTAGTTAAATTAGATTAAAACATGTTCCAAGTGTTGCATTGATAATAGTTCTGTTCAACTTTTCCAACAGGAAACTACTATAACTTACTTCCCCAGCAATTGATAGGCTGTAAACTGGTCTCCATTGTACACGATCTCGCCACCAGTATCCTTGACCATATCATCAAGCTTGTTCTGAATACTCTTGTACTCATTGTCAGCATTCTTATAAGCTTGGAGTTGGACTTCCGACAGTTCTTCCTCCCAACACTCCAGCTCCAGCGTTGGCACATCAGGGCCGAAGTACGAACGCTTATACAAGTCGGCTTCAATGATCTCCGCTTGAGGAGGTACCACAGCTACCACCTCCTAAAATTAAACAAAATACGGGTTAGACTGTGCAGTTAGATGGTTTGATTATCGCTGTTGCTTCGTAGAAAGGATAGAGGCAAAGATATGAAGAAATATAGTTGAAGCCGCAGTGACCCTGGCTTTGACACAAGTAAACAATAGATATTACTATAGGAACTTTACCTCAGTATCGGTTTTAGGCTTTTTCAGCTTCATTATGAAAAGTTATTAACAGTCTGCATGCAAAATGTTTTGATTAGTAGTGTATTTAGCTGAAAATAACAAATTATTGATCGAATGGAGCAGCAAACAAGCAAACGCCAACAAAGGATAGGGCGATAGGGAATTGACAGACCATAGACTATATACGTTGTTTGTTTGTGATGAGCACAGAAGCTCATTGACTTTTCGGCTATTTACGGTTAAAAGATTACAGCGGATTTCACCTCTTGTTATAAGAATGTTGAGAAAGAAATACACGATTAATGAATCTTCAATCCAATCTGTCAACTGTATTTTACAGTTGGTTTATTAATCTCTTGCAAGTTGAGTAAAGCAAAATCTCAACAGTTACACATACGAGAATACCACACTAGTGATAACCGGTACTCACATACCCGTAACGAAAAAAAGAGGAACGCCCTCTAAATTAAAAAACACAAAAAAATGACAGTGGAACAAATAAGCTAATTTGTGATGAAATTGTTTTACCGAGTGAAAAATAGTTGAAACGGGTAAAAGCAGCTTTGGAAAACATGGAAGCCGTTCCAAAATTACCCATGATAAGTTTTGAGTTGAAGGTGACCCACGAGAACACGCATTTTGGACCAAAATTGAAACAGGTAAGTAGGTCTCCTAATCTCTGATACAGTAACTAATTTCTTTGTCATGTCTTTACGTTGTATATTTTTTTTCTAGTACATTGCGGAAGCTTATAGAGAGGATCCAGAGAGCTACAGCAATGAGATACATCAGTTGGAAGGTTTGCGGTCGACGGCCGTTCGACCTACTATTGATTCTACGGGGTTGAGTGCCCTAATCAGATATTTTTGTCAGCTGCGATCGCTGCAAAGCCGATTCCCGATGGCCAAAGGTCAACCTGCTGCGTGTTCCTTCAGCTGGTAAATCTAATTAACATTTACACCTCTATAATCCCTATTGATTTTTCTTTTATTGTTTGAATGAATCATGATAGCAGGTAGGTATCAAGTTGTTTACATTATGTCTACACAATGTTGATAATATCGCTGTCTGATAAAGAGTTGAAAAAACTTTTGTTTTCGGAATGAGGCTATATTTGTATACTTCTTTGAGTTATTTTTAGCTAAATATGAAAGGGTTGATTAAACATAAGCAATTTGTATCTTAAGGAAAAATATAGAAGCCATAAAATGATGATTCAACTGGCTAAAAAAATATTTCTTTTACAAATTGAATGCAATTTACAATTTATTCCACTTCTAGGAAAGACCTGTATGCAAACATGAACAGAACTCTACCAGACTTGAGGTTTGAAATGGCGAGCATCCTGTACAATGTTGGAGCACTTCTCACTCAGCTTGCAGCTTCAGAACCACGGAACACAGCAGACAGCCTCAAGGCAGCTTGCACGCAGTTCCAACAGGCTGCATGGGTGTTCCAATACTTACGAGAACAATTACCACAACCATCTGGAGTAGATGTGTCTCCAGAAATCATGAGAATGATGCAGGAGATTTGTTTCGCGCAGGCACAGGAGTGTATCCTTGATAAAAGTATTCAGGATACTAGGAAGCCTAGTGTTGTTGGTAAGATCTTTGTATTTTAATAGAATTGTCTATTTATGTTCAAAGTACAAAAAGTATTTTAAAATGAAGAAGTGATGAGAATTAAGCAGAATTCTGTATTCATTTTTATTTAAAATACGCATCTATGTTACGGGTTTGGTTGCCACACTTAGTCCTTCAAATGGACCATTGGGCATGGACACATCTTTATTAGAGTAACTGAGAATGGTTGATGCTTGTTCAGTCCCGACCAGGCACAGAGATAGTTTTTGGGATAGAACAACTAAACATTGTGTACTCTTTGTTAGGCATAAATTCAGAACCAATGCTTTATTTGTAAAATCTTATACCATGTGTTTGTCGTTGTTTATTTATTTATTATCATTTACATAACAAACTATGGTGGTGATTACTGATTGTTTAAATTAAATCTGTTAAGTTATGTATTAGTAGTTGTTGATGAATTTACAATCTTTAGACCATAAAACCATCCTAAATGCCCCCTTTTTTGGCACAGGTGCTGTAGCAACTCAAGTGATGTATTTCTACAAGAACTCTCTGGCTCTCCTGGGCCCGTCCTCAGGAATTGACGTCGTGCATGAGATTATTGGCACAAAGCTATATAACTACTGGCACAGATACCTCTCATTCAAGTTTTCCTATGTTGGATGCATTGTTTGCCTGTATCAAGGTATGTATTAAAAAAAATATTAGTTTAGTTGAAAGATAAGTTTGATTGCATTATAAGCATCTAGATTATGCTAGCGGCTCTGCTTCGGTTTTCGCCCGCGTCGATGTCGGAAATTATCCCATGGGAACATACTAGTGGGACAAATGTCAATATATACAACGTGTAACGTTAAATGCGCAAAACCTCAGACACCCCAACTGACTTTTAACTCAATTGACCTATTTCAGAGAGAAAATAAGTCATAAAAAAAATTGTGTAGGTTTTATGTGCTGATTTAGTTTTACTGGCTATTCTGATCGTTTCATGCGTCTGCGACGACGCTTTATCGAGGGAGGAGTCGTCACCGGGGCGCTGTGCCGAGCTGACATTGGCTTGCTTGACCTATTAATAAATAGACACGGCAACGTTTTTAATGAAAATTTTTTGAAAAATGTGACCTATATTAAAAAGTGGTTCAATTAATTCTGCTCGTTATTCTGATCAAACTATTTTCAGGTTTTGCGTATTTAACGTTACACGTTGTAGACTATCATATCTAATCCCAGTAGTACATCGTAAACTATCTGTGTGCCAAATTTCATACAAATCCGCTCAGCCGTTTTTGCATGATTGAGTAACAATCTTAGAAACTTTCACATTTATAATATTAGTAGGATGAATCTACCTGTATACTAAAAAAGAACGAAAACTGGATTGCTCCCACCTAGAAAAAGGACAAAGAGCCCATTCAAAAAAAAAAAAAACGGGCTAAGTGCGAGTCGGATTCGCGCATTCGTCCGTACCATTATTTATAAAAATGGCAAAAAAATCACGTTTGTTGTATGGGAGCCCCCTTAAATATTTATTTTATTCTGTTTTTTAGTATTTGTTATAGCGGCAACAGAAATACATCAATTGTGGAAACTTCAACTGTCTAACTATCGCGGTTCATGAGATACAGCCTGGTGACAGACGGACGGACAGCAGAGTCTTAGTAATAGGGTACAGTTTTATCCTTTGGGTACAGAACCCTAACAAAAAATACTTCATGAAAATTATGCATCTTTGTAAATGACTAAAGAATCCTGCAATTCTTGTTCCTGCAACATCACTGGCTATTGCAAGCGTACAGGCGACTGGTAGTTAATATGAGACTAAAAGACTTCTCATTCCACTGTAGAATTGTGTTTTTTTGCTTCAGCTGGATAAAAGGAAACTTCTTAATAAGACCTTGAATTTAACGTCATAGAGTATAGACTATCATTGTGAAGATTGATAAAAGGCAAATAAATGAAATGCATTCTATACCCGCATTCAATGAATGACGCAGTTGTCGCAGTTCGAGATCATTGATCTTATGACACATAATCATTAACAGCTATTATTTATAATAACATTTATTATTTTATATAAAGCCAGTTTGATCTGTCTCATCTATTCTCTCAAGCAAAAATGTCAAAGTTCAACTTGAGTTTGGCCTTTTCTCAGCAGTGTCAAAAAATTACTTTAATTGATGGTCATTTCTAATCTTATGTCCGTTTTTACTAACTAATATGTCGCTACCTTGGGGTACAAAAGTAGTAACAGCCATAAAGGGTTTATGGCTTTTACTACCTTTGTACCCCAAGGTAGCGATGTAATGCCTAGATAATAGTGCATTAGTCGCCTTTGGTAAAGTGTGTGTGACAAAAGGGGATTTTTCGCCTCTTGCGGGACCCATAACAAGATACGCATGATATCTTTTCCTATAGATCACCCTATAAGACAATATTCAATAGTACTTTTTCCCACACAGGCATGCACGCAGAAGAACAACAAAAGATGGGTGAGCGCGTCGCTTTCTACCAGCAAGCTGTTGAAAAGCTAGCAGATGCAAGAAAGCTAACAAAATACATTGAACCCACAAAAATAACGCAAGAAGCACTCACATTCACCAACGATGTCGTGGAAGGGAAGCGGAAAGCTGCGAAGAACGAAAATGAGTTTATTTATCATGAGGAGGTACCTGAGAAGGACCTGCTTTCGGATATGAAGCCTGTTTGTCTGGTGAAGGCTCTGCCTATCAACTTAAATGATCCAGAGGTGAGTACGCTATTGTATAAAATACCTTAGTTAGTTACTGCTTTACTTGTGGTAACCAAGTGTGCAAACATGCTGTGAAGAAGTGTGTCACTGTGTGTAGCGTCAGCACATCACTATCACTGTTATAGTATAAAACAAAGTCGCTACCTGAGACTAGAGATGCCGATGCATTCCACCAGTTTCTATGACAAATCTTTTACTGTTCAAGCAGTACGCTTATGGAATGACTTGCCCGTGTCGGTAAGGCGTGCTCAATCTTTGTCCACATTTAAAATTATGATAAAAAATCACTTCCTCTCCTTAAACAGCACCATTATATTTTCTTTACTCCTGTTTCATGTCTATTGTTATATGTATATATTTATTTAGATTGGTGTAATATACTTTATGTATGTATTTATTTTATCGTGTAAATAGTACACCACAGACTACCTACAATACTTGTCTCTCCTTCCCTTTTTAATCCATCCAAAGGTTGTCTTTAAAAGATCGCTCTTAGCGATAAGACCGCCCATTGTGTCACCCTCTGTAAAATTTCTATATTTATGTCTGTAATCTATATGGTGTACATAATAAAGAGTATTCTATTCTATTCTATTCTTCCTGCTGTCTGTCCCTATGTATGCTTAGATCTTTAAAACTACGCAACGGATTTTGATGCGGTTTTTTTTAATAGATACAGTGATTCAAGAGGAAGGTGTATATGTATAATACATGCATAATATAGTAGAGAAACACTGATAATTTTAGAGGTTTCTAATATGACGTCGTAAATAAACACATTTTTTTGCGCTTACATTGCAAACGCTGGCTGAACCCTACGAGCAGAAATAATGGCTCTAAAATTATCAGTGTTTCTCTATTGCACCCGTGCAAAGCCGGGGCGTGTCGCTAGTAACACACAAATACTTCCGAGTTCGCCCGTGTCTCGGACGGTACCGTCAGGTCCTGTGCTTACACACATAGCTTGATTGTACATTAGGTAACCAGTAAAGCGCGCGTCGCCTCGTGAGATAAAAACTGTATATATAATCATTTTTAATGTAATTTTTTGATAAGAAATCAATTTGATATTTTCTAAAAATAAATTCTTTGCATGTATTTTCCTATTAGTCACAATAGATTGTTACAGGATTATGTAATGCAAACTCTAGTATTACACCTCATGGAGACAGATCAATAACTAAATAGTTTGACATTATTTATTCATTTTGGTTTAATTCATAGACATATATATATGGACTGGAAATACCTACGAAAAAAGGGTGCCTACCTACAACTCATATTGTCTCAAAAAATGGCTGCCATTGCTAGGGTTGTATCAATCAAGGAACATTGGTGTTACTATAACGAGTATCGATACTAAATACGAGTCGTACTAGTTATCACGTTTGGATCATAATATAGTATACTAACTTATAGTCCGTTCTAACTAAGGTTGCCTACTTTATAGTAACGTATCCTAGTTTATTTTCGATAAACATACTTTATAATTTTGCATAAAAATACAGTATGCGAAAATACTTTATTTCTAATCTTTTGTTATGCGTAAAAGACTCATATGAACTATTTATCGATAGGTACAGACGCCAGCACATCAAGCTACCCGAAACTGTTAAATTATCGCAATCAACTTTCTTCCCTGAAAATAAAATTAATGCCAAGTGTTTTTTCGGCACAGAATTAAAAAACACCTTTTAATTGCATCACGTTTACGTATTAAAGTGAAGGAAAACAGCGTGAAGAGATATGTATCCATATGCCCAAAAACAGGTGCTTTCGCATATTATACCTTTATTATACCTAGTATACCTTATAATATGTATGTATTTAGAAATATATATGTATGTTTATCAGCTGTCTTAGTACTCATAGCACAAGCTCTGCTTAGTTTGGGACTAGATGGCGTTGTGTGAAAGTTGTGGAATATGATTTATTTATTTATTATTATTTTTATATATGTAATTAATATATATCTATTTATTTATTTCAGGCCAAACGCCCAGGCTATTATTAATCAATCATTTTAATACACATTTACTAAAAATGCTGTGGGAACAGAGTTATCATGTAATCTCATTACATCAAGTGTTCTATTGAAACAGCTTTCTTCAGAGTGAAGTGAACAGAGGTACCATTCTTTATGTCGGGGATTAATATTTTCTTCACCAATAGCCTCTAACCACTTTTTCTTTAGTCCTTCCTTTTTAGGAAACCTATAAAAAGTGCAAGTATTTTTATCAATAAATAATTTTGGTTACAGCTATATTATATTAGCATATGAAACTAAAATCAATAGGAAACGTCAGAAGCTATGTGCACGGTTCCAATTGGTGGTTTTTATGGAGAAGAGTCGGCAAGAAACTCCACGGTTACTCAAAATAATTGGCTTTTACAATGTTAATAGGTAGGGGAGGACAGTGTAGGCCTGTCAACAAGTACCAGGTACTTAAAAAAATAGAAGACATTGTAAAAGCCAATTGTTTTTAAAAGAGTAACCGTGGAGTTTCTCGCTGGTTCTTCTGCATAGGAAACCACCATTTGGAACCGTGCATCTAGCTTCTGACGTTTCATAAGTGCCCATGTAGGTTTATGTGAAAGAAAATATTTTGATTTTGGTGCTGTGAACCACGGGCCGGACCTAGCAAGGTCAATCGGAGCTAATAAGACGCAGGACTATTTATGTTAACATAGCAGAATATACCGATATCGTTCCAGCGGAGGAACTAGTTCCGGAAACTATTAGGCAACGGTACAACACTATTCTATTATGACATATTATTGTAAACAAACGAATGAATTAACAAAATAATAAAAAGGTCTGTTATACGGAAATTCACCCAAATATCAATACTTTAGCCATAAATTCATGATCGCGTTACAATTATATAATCGAATGTCTATTATTGTATGTGTTATTGCATGAAAACCGGCTACTAACCTGTGCAAAGAAAGTTGAGGTTGATTTTCATTCTTCCTTGCACCACACTTCACAATACAACACACAGGCATGTTGAATTGCTGTTTTTCAACATTTACATGCAGTTTTAAAGGTAAAGTCCTCGTAATTTTCTCGCAAATCTCAATAATACAAAAAATAAATAACCATTTGACAGCTGAACTACCACGAAACTTGGCGACAAAGATGGCTGCTCTGGCACCTACCTACAACCGTGTATAGAATAACAGGGCATCTCCTGTTATATCCCATCTCAATGGTTTAATTAGAGAATCTGCTAGTGACTGTGACACAAAAAATATTACATCAATTATTGTATTATGTAGTTGCCCAAATAACGTTTTATTTTTGGTGTAGTGTCATTAACTTAAATTACATATTATTGTAAGGTAAATTACATCTTACATTATCATGTTGGAGCGAGCAATATGACAATACAGCCTTGGCCAAAAGTATTGAGCACCTTACAAATTTCGCTCGTTCACGGAAAGTATGGGAGTAAACCAAATCTATTGTTGAAGAATTCTTTTGTCGGCCATCTACAAAGGTTTAAACAATGACCCACGCCGCACAGCTAGCAATAAAACACCTGGCTGCAATAAAATGTGTTTTTTACAATTTTTGTATTTATTTATCAGTTCGCTACCATCGCTCGTTGTGAACACATCCAGTGATCTAGTGCGCCTTTTGTATTTTATTTCAGAAGTTTTAAGTGTTATCGTTGCAATATGCCAAAACAAAACGAACTTTCTTTAGAAAAACGTGTGCAGATACAGCTTCTGTATGAGCAAAGGAAATCACAAGTAGAGATTTCTAAAACTGTGAAATGTTCGCGCCGATCCGTGCAATATGCTATTCAGCGATTCTCTACTACCGGATCACATGAAAATAGACCGAGAACCGGGCGCAAACGCATCACCACAGGCCGTCAAGATCGTCAGTTACTGAGAGAGTCGTTAAGAAATAGGAAAAAAACATCTTCAGAGCTCGCTGCTGAGTTGTCGGAACAAATTAAGAAGCCAATTTCTGCTCGAACTACTCGCAGAAGACTTCAAGAAGCTGGTCTGAAAGGCTGTAAAGCTAGGAAGAAGCCATGGCTCTCCGATAACAACAAAAAAGCTCGATTGAAATGGGCTTTAAAACACCGAACTTTCACCGCTGAAGATTGGTCAAATGTTGTTTGGTCAGACGAATCAAACTTTGAGGTGAGTAAGTCAATTTAATGCCCTGATACAATTTTATAAAATGTTTTAAAAACCAAACGCATAATTGAATTTATTTTAGTTTTACGGAACTCAATATTTTTCTCTTTATTGCAGATTTTTGGTACACCTGGTGTGACCTTTGTGCGTCGCCGTGTGGGCGAAGAATTTAAGGCAGAGTGTGTGATCCCAACCGTTAAACACGGTGGAGGCAGCATAATGGTCTGGGGTTGCATGACCGATTCTGGAGTTGGCGAATTATTCGTGTGTGAGGGTCGCATGGACTCTACTAAGTACATAAATGTACTAGAAACTGCATTACTGCCTTCATTCACGAAACTTTTTGGCGACACGAATATGGATGGTGTCAAATTCCAGCAGGATAACGCGCCATGCCACAAATCTGCACGCACTATGAGATGGTTTCGGGAAAATAACACGGAACTGCTTGACTGGCCAGCTCAGTCTCCAGATCTGAACCCCATAGAACATTTATGGGGTTTATTAAAGCGCAGGGTTAGGCGCCACACAATTAACAACAAAGAAGATTTAAAACGCTGCCTGCGCCTAGAATGGAACTCGATTACTGTTGACGACTGTAAAAAACTTGTTAACTCTTTACCAAAAAGAATTTCTGCCGTAATTAAGGCAAAGGGTGGACCCACAAAATATTAATTTTCTATTAATAAATAGTAAAATAAACCCATATAAAACGTTTTGTTTTATTTCTATTTGATACTCCGCATAAAACTGAAAGATATCATGGGTGCTCAATACTTTTGGCCAAGGCTGTAGCTGTAACCGTAATCGAAGGCTTGCCAACATGTCCAAACTGGCTCTGGGTAAGGCCACGAAAAAATGTTCATTTCAAAAATAAAACGCGGCCCGTACTAAAATTTGAAAAAAGAAATCGGTACCATAATTTCTAATACCATTTACAGTTTTATCAATATATATAGAGCATTCCTACATAACGTGGATTAATTAAAATCCAAAAATATCTAATCTATTTATGTAAATTTTCGATCAACATTTTCGGTTGATTACAGCTTCCATACAAAATCAAAATGTCCCTCGACCATGCAGCACCAAACTTTTGTTTTTTTTATTATCTAATCATGTTATTATCATATAAATGCTACATTGTTCTAATTTTATACTGTTATGGCTTTGTTATTAAATAAATAAATAATCTTTGTCTGCCTATTAAAAAAAAAAAAACACGTTTAAAAACATGGGCCGAAATTGATTCCCGTGTGTGACATAACACGAAATACTTAATAGTTTTTAGTTTTAAAATCACAGCAGCACTAAAAATATTTTGTTTTGCTGGCCAACTTCCCTAAGATCATAGAGAAATGTCAAAGTTCTGCCAGCCATTTTAGTGTGGAAGTAATTCGTGAGTTTGCTGTTCGCGGATTTTTGGTCTCCTAGTTTTTCCCAGTTGTATAACGTAATTTGTCAAGGTAAATATTGAAATTTAATCTATTAATGTCAGAATTACTGTACAGAATGTGGTCTTTTGGGGAATCGACTAGTTTTCTGTGCATTTAGACTGTGTTTAAAAGTTTTATTCTCACAAAAAGGTTGTATTTTCACGTGTGTTTATTCCCGCATGTTGCGTGTGTTATGTTTTGTGTTACGTAACACACGAGAAGATACGTTAGGCCTAGTTCACATTGTCACTACATCCTATTTTTAACCGACTTCTAAAAAAAGAAGGAGGTTCTCAATTCGGATGTTTATATTTTTATCAATATTTTCAATGATAAACACGATGGCCTATTTTCGGTTTAGAGCTACCAATCCGTGTAACACCATAAACATAACTAGCGCATACTGTGTACATATTTTAAATATGCAACTGAGTGGCAAAACGAGTGAACCGTTTGCATGATGGTGAATGTCGCGTTTTTACATAACAACATTGTATTTGCTAAGCTTTGCCGGTGAAGGGTATAATTTGCTTTTTTATTTTAGGTGCCAATGACGCAAGCTGAAAGGCTGAAGTTG
Source organism: Eremobia ochroleuca (assembly GCA_949629135.1). Lineage (NCBI taxonomy): Eukaryota > Metazoa > Arthropoda > Insecta > Lepidoptera > Noctuidae > Eremobia > Eremobia ochroleuca. The sequence continues at coordinate 3,479,394 of OX451393.1, forward strand.
TACAGGGAAAGACTCAAACAAAGGGACCCGGAAAAAAATTTAGCGCAGAAAAAACGCAAACGCTGAAAGAACTAAAAAGAACAGGAAAAAAATAGCAGATTTTGGCAGTTCATTCATTTCATTTCATACATTTTCCTACCAACATTTTTTTGTCCCTATGTTCGGAGTTAGTTACCGGTGACAGTACTTAAATTAACAATAGTTTTATAACTATTTTAAAGTTCTAATAAAGATTTTTAGTATTTATTTGTGTTTTTTTTAGTAGTATATTTTAGAATCTTACGAGCAAAACCGCAAATGAAAACTAGTTTTATTATTTTGTCAATTATGTGCACTAGGCTTTACCATTTTCTGGTGTGTTATATTATTTCCAGTGTGTTATTGTGTGTTACAGTTCAAGTGTGTTATTGAACAATTTTTGGTGGCCTTACCCCTCTATGTATATTACCCGACTGCCCCAGAAGGAGAGTAAACCTCGTTTTGGTAAAATATAAAAACCAAATAACCTGAAATATGGTGTAACTTTTGTTTGTTCCCTGCCTGCAATATCTTACAAAAACAAAGCTCGATAGATAATTATGCTTGTTTTTCTCTTTTCAGTTACGTTTGCAGTCGGGTTTTTTTTAATAATCTGCTTTTTTTGGTAATTTTTATGGCCTTGGAATATTTAACGATGTATTTTAATCTCTTCCCCCCTCCAGGTGTCAGGTACCGACGTCTTCTCCCGACTGGTCCCGATGATGGCGCACGAGGCGTCCTCGGTGTACTCGGAGGAGAAGGCGCAGATGTTGCGCAACATCGTTTCTATGGTGGATGCGAAGAATACGGAGTTGACAGAATTCATGTCGTCTTTGCAGCTGGACCAGTTGGATGTCATTGAATCCGTTCAGAAGTGAGTAGAATTTGTTCAGTTTGTTTAGTTCTGCTGTTATTGTGTTTGTTCTTAGGGATTCCCACGTTTTTCGTCATTGACGACATTTTTCGGGCAATGCAACAGCAAACTTCCTGCTATACCGATTCTTTCTCGTAAAGTACTTCGCGGGCGGCATTAATGAAAACTGTATTTCGACAAAATCTGACAATGATTTTCTGAACTGTAAAGCTTTGCTAGCTGTATAGTTCTCATGTCTTGAAAGCCCAATCGAGTTATTCTGACAGAATAACAATCTAATCTATAACGTGTAAATTGATTACCTTACGTCTTTATGTCTTTCAGAGTACCTCAAGAGATAGTGGACAGATGCGCGGCAATGAACGCTAAAGCTGAGATCATACAAACATTGGTCGACTCTATGAACAGTCTCGCGGAAATCATCACCGACGTGGAAGAATCTTTGGGAGAGATCAAAGAAATTATACAGGTATGTCTCCCTTTACATTTATCTCAAGTTTTAACATATCTATACAAATAATCAACATGTAAGTGTCTGTTTGTAATGTAAAATTAATAGTCTATAACTAAATGCATATAAAAATATATACTATACTTAAACAAAAAAAAAAACAAAATTTTTTTGTCTGTCTGTTCCGGTTAATCTCCTAAACGACTGCACTGATTTTGACGGGTTTTGCACTGATAGATAACTGATGTTATAAGGTGTACTTTTATTTTAGAAAAAGAATTAGGGTTTCGCGCAAAATAATAAAACATTTTTCGATATATACGCGAACATAGCCGCAGGCACAGCTAATTTGTTTATAAAATCACCACATTCATATCTGAAGAATGATCTAGACTGCCAGCATATAGATTGGTGATCGCAGTATTATGTTCGGCGGATTGGGAGCATGGAGCACGGTAGAAGTTTCAAGCACGTCATATGCATACGAGCTCGGGTTTTTTCTGTAGCTTCTCCTTTGTTAACGGCCCCAATAAACTTATCTAGCAAAAGGCTCTGTGTGAAATTGCAGCAGATGATTTTCTTAACCTGTTAACCGGGCGGGACGTATAAATACGTCAAACTTAAACAGTAGCGTGTACGGAATTCCCCGGTTAACAGGTTAATAAATAAAATATATTTGAAGTTACGATTGTATTCTATATTTTAGAATGACTAATTCTAATCTAATTTAATAATTTAACCTGTTAACCGGGGAATTCCGTACACGCTACTGTTTAAGTTTGACGTATTTATACGTCCCGCCCGGTTAACAGGTTAATATATACATTTTAAACCCATAATCATTTTTATATTTCCAGGAAGAGACAGCAAAAGAAAAAGAATACCAAAAGGTGATGGGACCCCGCCCCCCATCCATAGTCCAAACCGAACTGTCCCGCGAGTACCACAAGTACCAAGAAGCTCACACGAGAACCAACGAGAGCAACCAAGTACTACACAAGGCTATGACACTACACATCGCCAACCTGAGGCTCTTAGCACAACCCTTAGACGTGCTGGAGTGCAAGATACCCAGCATTGATAATATTGGTGAGTGAATATGGGTGTTTTTTTACCCGCTGTGAGAACCTTTCTAAACTGGAGACCGACAGTCTACATGCGCTTATTTTTTGTTACTTATGCTTAGTTCCTTAATGCGGCTTGCCGTAGGAGTTTAAAAATAGATCGAACACTACATAATACACAATGGACGGCCTTATCGAGTTGGCGGGTACTTATCGTACTTAACGCACGTTTTTGCTTGCAGTGAATATAATAACTGGCGAGGTCAGATAATCATAACTTAAAATTTTCTCCATTGTTCTATTCACAAATTTTCCCGCTGACGGACTAATTGCATGCGCGGAAGTTGACTGTTTGATAGGAAAAGAAAGGATTAAAGCATATGTCGACCACAAACGAATTGTACAGGATGGCTGGAACATCGACGCGCAAACTGTAACCGTGAATTCATTTTCACCAGTGATAAAAAAAAAATTGCTGTTTTGTAGAAAAGTTCAATATCTACGCGGTCAAAATGAATGGAACAGCAATTTTTTTAACAGAATCATATACTGAGTCCGTGGTAAAAGCTAGCGAGTCGATGTTCCAGTCACCCTGCATGGAAACAAATCAGTTTACAACGGCGTATGACGTCAATGGCGCCGATTTCCTTGTTCAAAAACTAAATTAAACTACTAAATTTAAGTTTAGTGCAACTTTTTCTTTCTATTTAATTAAGAAAAGGACATATTTAATTAAGAAAAGGACAGAAGTTAAATATTAGTTTAGTCCTGTCAAATTAGTTAGCGCCTGACGTAAATTGACGTATTTTTTAATCAAGTCTAAACTTGTCTATGGAGTATCTTAATTTGACAGGACTAAACTAATATTTATCTTCTGTCCTTTTCTTGATGATATAGAAAGACAAAGATGCACTGAACTTAAATTTAGTTTAGTTTGTAAACAAGTGAAACGGCGCCAATGTTCAATTATTATTTTTCTGTCTACAGTTGGTCTCGACCGCGAAACTATGTCAGAAATGCGCCGCGTAGTCGGCAAAGTACGTGAGATGCAAACCCAACGAGACTCGTTGATACAACAACTTAGAGAAGCTGTAACAAGCGATGATATCACATCGCAGCTGTTAGCAAGGAATAACGAGCCCAAGGAGGAGATATTTAAACAGGAGTTGAAGAAACATAACCCGCAGGTAACTATTATTTACTTTAGTCTCAAAGAAGCGCAGAGCAGAAGATTTTTAGATGACATTGAATATAAACACACCGTTTTGAGAGCAATGGTGATGAAATAAATTTCACAAAGTAAAGCGTACTACGTGAGACGGTCAGTAAGATCAAGGCGTTGCTGGCCTTCCTTGAGGAGCTGGGGTGGATCGAATGATCGATTTTCCCACCCGTACGCAAAAAACGCGCATTGACGTGGAGTTGCGGACACCATCCCGTATTACCTATTACCTAAAGTAACGTGTCTGTCTGGGTTGAAATTACAACACTTGTAAGTCATGTCTTTTGCCACTGGGCCACTGCTGGCCAATGAAAAAAATTGAAGTCATGTGAAATCTACCCCAACACCAACCCGTAGTGGATTACGGCCCACACCTTCTCACCGTGAGGAGGCCTGTGTCCTAGAAGCAGGAACATTATAGGCTGATTTTGATTATTATTACTACATATTTGTTCTCAAAGCATTTTTATTGTTTTAGATACAAATAATCGAGGCGAACCTTGCAGCTCAAGAGAATATCATCAACAAGTTAACTGCAGTTTATGCGTCATACGGAGACTCGAGACGTTTGCTGTCCGATGTACTGAGGAAACGAGAGGGACTTATAAATGGTAATATTTGTTCTAACATTTTGTGTCGGGGCAGAGCAATTTCAACCATAGGAGAAAGTAGATAGAGTTGAATTTCAATTATTGTTGAATTTTTCTGCCATTTGTGGATCCTTACATCATCAGAATTTATTTGAAAAGATGCTAGAATTCTAATATCCTTTGAACTATAAGTTTTTTCGTGTGGATTTTCGTTTTCCGCTATGCTATCAGAGTGGTAAAATCATTTATAAACTTGACCAGATTATTATCAGCTAAAACTTAGGACAGGCCCTAATAGTACTCTGTTAGAGTACTAATAGTACTCTGTTAGAGTACTAATAATACTCAGAGTAGCCCTTATTTATTTATTTAAACTTTTCGCACAAAAGGTACAAAGGCGGACTTAGTGCCTTAAGCATTCTCTACCAGTCAACCAAGGGTGGTGGAGGGATTAGATGGCAGGTGCTTTGGTTGACACAACAATGATAAAAATAAAAAAAACTAGACAAATACATAAATAGCCCTTGTGTTTCTTCTTTGATGCCTTGTTTCTAATGTTAGCTCAATAAACGTTTTCGTCTCTTCCAGCCCTCATAACATCCTATGACACGTACGAGGAACTGCTGGGCAAGTCGCAGAAAGGCCAGGAATTTTACAAGAAGCTGTCGCACAACGTGTCTCAACTACTGGCTCGTTTGCGATCTACATGTCAAGTACAAGAGGAAGAGAGGGCTCAGCTGCTGAACAAACACACCAGCAAAGGTATGATAGATAGTATGATTATGTAGGTCCAAGTAGTATTAGAAAAAGAGTGGACTGTATATTATAACAAGAGTAGCTGTTCGCGACTTCGTTCGCGGGAACGTCGTAAGATACACAATATAATAAAATAACTGTCATATTTTTTTAATGTCTTACTCTAACTCTTATATCTCATTTCGGACTGAGTTTAGAGATATGCATGTGAAATAAGTGTCGTTTGTTACACTATTCTGTAGTAGAAAAACAAGATTTGGTTGATGGCGGCGAGAAAAAAAAAAAACAGACGCCAATTTCAGGCATTGTCTTTTAAATATCTGTCGTGTCAGAGACACAAATAAGAAGAAGACCAACATGACCAAAATCACGCATGTTGTACATGTCAGGGTAGTCTGCACCGATTTCGCTAGTTATGTAACGAATTGACATTAACCAGGCACAAATCCAGACTACAGGCTGCTACTGAGATATTCCTCATGGAAAAATAACCCAATAAAGACTGACCACTTTTTGAAATATTGTAAAAAAGAATGTGTAACATTAAATGCGCAAAACCTGTAAATAGTTTGATCAGAACGATAACGAGCAGAATTAATTGAACCACTTTTTAATATTGGTCACATTTTTCAAAAAATCTTTATTAAAAACGTTGCCTTGTCTATTTATTAATAGGTCAAGCAAGCCAATGTCAGCGCGGCGCAGCGGCCCGGTGACGACTCCTCCCTCGATAAAGCGTCGTCGCAGACGCAAGAAACGATCAGAATGGCCAGTAAAACTAAAACAGCACATAAAACCTTTACAATTTTTTTGGGTGACTTATTTTCTCTCTGAAATAGGTCAATTGAATTAAAAATCAGTTGGGGTGTCTGAGGTTTTGCGCATTTAACGTTACACGTTGTATACAACGTGTCCCAGAAATCAACGTCAAGCCGAAAACGGGCAATAGGCCAAGTCGTGACAGCTATTAGAAAAATATAAAAAAAAATCTTGGTCATGTACTTTTCGAATTATAAGCATTCAAAAATAAATCTCAAAAAGTGACACCCTGTGATGATTTTTCAAGTCCTGTGACTACATTATTAACATTTCGGTAGTTTTTTTCTCTGTGATCTAACCATGAATAACCCTTCTGTAAATTACAGTTAAAAGTTAAAACGTAACTGCCTCAGTTTTAAATTAAATGTTAGATTTTTGCCCAATATTGAATTCAAAATAATGACATCACCCAACTTTAACCGACTGTACTGAAAAAAAAATCTACTACACTATTTTGGCAAGTAACTTTAAAAGATGGCGCGTTTAGTCAGGATTCCAAAATGGTATAACACATACTAATTGCTACTTCTTAATTGAGGAAAAAAAGTACATTGTTGGTTTTAGGTGCATTTGAAATAAAATTCAGTCGTTGGATTTCATTTATTATAATTTTTATTAAATCAGATTTACGAAGTTTTATAACAAATGTTCAAACTGTTTTCCTTCAGCTGCAATGCAAGTTCTACATCTCTTTAAAAATGATCGCGTAATAAGACGGGCGTATCTTCTTGAGTTGATGTATTCAGCGGCTTCTGCAATTCTTTGGCGCAGCTCGTCTAAATCTTGAATTGGTTTAGAGTACACTTTATCCTTTATCGTACCCCAGTAAAAAAAATCTATGGGGTTTAAATCGGGTGAACGGGCAGGCCACGAAATTGTACCACCCCGCCCAATCCACCTATCGGGGTATTCTCGATTGAGAAACTCTCGTACAGTGAGAGCATAATGCGCTGGGCAGCCATCTTGTTGATACCACATGCTGCCGTAAATGTTCAGTGGCACTTCTTCCAATAATTCTGGTAATTGGTTCTGTAAGAAGTTCAAATAACCCTGGGCATTTAAATTCTCCGGCAGCTCGATTGGACCAATAACTTTACCATTCAAAATTCCCGTCCACATATTTACTTTAAACTGGTACTGAGATCTATCTTCCCGCATCAAATTTGGATTTTCCACGTGCCATTCGTGCAAATTGTGGAGGTTCATGTAACCGTCCTTTTTAAATGTTGATTCATCGGACCATAGAATTTTTTCAAAGAATCGCGGGTCCTCTCGGTGCCTCTGCAACATCGTTCGACAAAATCGTACTCTCTCTGGGTAGTCTCGGGGTAGCAGACTTTGTACTCGTCGTACATGGTATGGGTGAAACTCGTTCTTTTTTAAAATACGATGTGCAGTACTTTTGGGGACTCCTATGCTCTGTTCAATTCCACGTACTGAGATACTTCTGTCTTCTTCAACTGCTTGCAAGACTTCGGCTTCGTAGGGCATAACGGGTCTTCCCTCGCTAACCATTTGGCTAGGAAATCGACCCTCTGATAATGACCGATGCACATTAATAAATACTCGATAATCGGGATGACGCTCAGCATTCGGGTATCTCTCACGATACACTCTTGCTGCGGCATTGGCGTTGCTTAAGCATTCTCCATAAATGAGATGCATGTTGGCGTATTCCTGTGCGGTGTATCGAGATGGCATGATAAAACACTACACAAACACGGGGTTGCGATTAAAACAAGTCCGGGGTTGTCAGAAACGGTGCAGATAAATCCAAATTACAATGCAAATCAAGTCCAATAAACAAAGCCACAGTTGTAAGTACGAAGTCAATACGAATACAAAAAGATGTGCAGTCAACGAAAGAGCGTAACGTACTGCAGTATTGCACAATTTGCCGACGCATCCCTGTTTAGCCAGAGTAGCGTCTCTATCTGTTTCACTCACACATATGAAATGATGTGTCAATCCGTCTCCCTCTTAGTTAGATAAAAGTAGCGTCACTATCTATCTCGCTCCCACTTGTCAAAGTAGCGTCACCTCACATTAGCTAAAATGAATCTTTCTCGCTCACACTAGTCAAAATAACGTCACTCTTCGTCTCAATCGAACTTTTATGAAATACGGCTTCATAAAAAAAAAATGTTTTTTCTCAATTAAGAAGTAGCAATTAGTATGTGTTATACCATTTTGGAATCCTGACTAAACGCGCCATCTTTTAAAGTTACTTGCCAAAATAGTGTAGTAG